>JANHZU010001556.1:195938-212318 GCA_032468055.1 Acrochordus granulatus | reverse complement strand
CCTTTTGGATTAAAGGTGAAACGTCTTCGACTTGAGAAAAATCCAGTCCAGATGCCTGTTTTTTAAACTTTGCTGCGGTCTATATTTGATCTTATCATCGACATTAACTTATTTCACAAAAGCTAAGACTCCTCTCTTTGCAAATGTATGCCAATTCTAGTTAAAATATCATCAATTTTGGATCTTACAAGAAATAATTATTCTTTGATTTGTAGTGCTGAAGATGACTCTTAAGGTCTTCTATTCTACTGAAGGAAGAAGGAGAAGCAGATAGTAGAGGATGAAATGATTAGATAGTACAGTCAGTGTGATGGGTGTGGAGGCAGTGCAGGACAGGGAGGCAGGTGCAGGACAGGGAGGCATGGCATGCTGCAGTCCATAGGGTCATGAAGAGTCAGATATGACTGTGTAACTGAACAACAACAACTGATTTATATGTTGGGAAGATCACCCCTCACTACTGACGATACATTTTGGTTTTCATAAATATTTAATTCTAAAGTTGTATTGATAAGCAGGAACAGATAAGCAAGTAGTACAACACTGGCACTATCTTCATCTGTAACGAAAGCTAGTCCTGCAAGTCCAGTATTCAAATGTCTACAAGTTCATCATCCCTTATTTAAGTAATGATGGATGAATCACAATGAGCTTCTGCATGTATATTTTCAATCTCCTTCTTTGCATTCTAGTTATACTTTAGAACAAATTATAGTTATGCACAAATTTCCAGGACATCAATTTGTCTAACCTTAGTTAATCAATATATAAATTTATAAGAATGTATGATGTTTGCCACCCATTTCCTTATCTTGTACTGAAAAATCAGTATCCCATGTTTTAAGAAAAATCAAGCATATTTATTTTAAAAACTATTCTAGTCAGCTTCAGTTTTAATTGTGAAATTATATTTTATAAATCCTAATATGATGTTATATGCAACTCCCCCAAACACCAGCAATTAATGTAAATGAATTAATTGTAATGATTTTTTTGTACAAACATACATTGCTTACATATAGGTTACATTTTATTTAAAGTGTAAGGACACTAGATATTTTCAGGAACAACTTATAAGATTAGGAGGTCTCCCAATCAGTTAGGGTTACTGTTAGGGTTAGAACTTCCCAAGTGTAAATATTCTTGGTTTTCCCATTTTCCTTCCTTCTTTTAATAAGAATAAAAGCTTTAACCCAGGTTCAGAATTCTGGACTTCTCATGGTATTCAAATCTTTTGAACTTAAGGAACTTGAATGCACAAAGTACAATTCAGAAACCCTTACTAATACTATACTTTAAAAAAAAGCCCTATATGGACAAAAATGAAAATATTAAGGTTTCTATTTACATCATGAAAAAATAATGCACTAAGGCCTCAATGCTGATTTAGTTGCACTGTAATTTTCCAAGGTCACATTAAGTTGTTCTGCCTATTTGAAACACCGAAGCAATAAAATAAGATTCATAAAGACCATTGAGTTCAGCTACTTTTACAATGTAGAATTGAGAAAACAAGCTGATTCTAGGTATAAACCTAATATAACATGTATTTCAGAGAATAACTAAGATCTAGTTATTCTATAGTTCATTTTTGATCCATGCATAGAGACACAATAGATAGTCAAAAGAATAGAAAGAATACTGCTTGTAGAAAAGAACATAAAATTACCATATACAGCTATTAAAAAATCAGTACAACAAAAATGGAGAGAAATTGTTTAAAAACCATGAAAATAGTGGAATGGAAATCAATCAGAAGAATGTTGGCAGATAGCCATATCCTTCTCACAAAATGTCTTTTCTTCTTCATCTCAAGCTTAAACTAAAATTTAACACCTGAGGTTTTCTACAAGCTTGAATTAACATTTCATTTCCTGGAGTCTGAAAGTTATTGTCATGTGGTTCTTGGCTCCCTAACACTGGGATTTATCACATGTTTAAGATTGACTAAAGACCAAATGTTCTTCTGAATAAAGAGTGCTAACATACCTTTGATCATGAAAGGGTGAGGGACAGCATGAGTGGGGAAAAAAGGTTAATCGACAAGACGATAGAATGATGGAAGGGTATGCTGGTTAGTAACAAACTCCCCTCTACCACACTCCAAAAGAAACAATGCCTTGAGACATAATAAAGCATATTAGTTCCGGCCATAAAATATCCCAGCACATGAGAGAGTAAACCATGCTTGCCTTTCTTCATTTTCTACAGACATCTACAACAAGTAGCAGCTCTTCAAAAAACATGAACAAAAAATCTTGTTCCCATGAAAAAATCTAACACAACTCTGCCCAAACTGAAATACATTACTCTTAGATTAATCCAGTGCTTCTCAAACTTGGCAACTTGAAGATGTATAGACTTCAACTGGCTGGGGAATTCTACAAGCTGAAGTCTATATATCTTAGACCTTATGTGGAAATCAGTCAAACCAGATTTGTAGTAATTTATTTCTAAAGCTGCCATATGTGATATGCAGAAATGAGCCATTCTTATATGCCTGAAACATAAGAACCAGATGTTTACTTCGATTCTTAATGAGAGAAGGCAAATATTAACCATAGTCTTGCAACAATACACATTCAACTTTTATAAAGCATCTGTTTTCTGTATGGAAGGGTGTGTTCTGAATGGGATAAAAATGAGCCTACATATTAAAATGAAAAGGACCGCTGAATGCATTGAAGTCTTGTTTTCTTTTATATTTTGTTTTATGTTCTGTAAAGCACATTAACATCTTATTTTAAAGTCTCTGCATTTAGGGTAGAGATGCAGCTTCGTTTCTCCAGTTCAGGCCGTGTATGCCAACGCCACCTGAACTAGAAATAAACAATCCCATTCTCCAAAGTAGAACGTGTACAACACAGCTGTGGTAGGATTATATAAGGAATCCGGCCCCTGGATCCGCAGATAGGCAATGTTTATGCAGCTTAAGCAGGAGGCACCATGGCTGCATTTGCTCAAGATTACCTAGTGCTCCATCAGTGATGCTTTGCCCTGGAAAGCAATTCTCTATTAAATCCCAAAGAAGCGATTGCAGAGAAAATAATGCAAAATAGCGCAAAAGAATGCATTCAGACTGGTATTTGTGATAGAAAAATGTGGGATTAAAATTTTTATTGACATTGGAGCTAATTATGATATTTTAGGTTTAATTACAAAAGACAAGATTTAAATGATTGTGTGTTCTAAAATACTGTATAAAAGACACAAGTGGAAGCAGGTTAACTATTTTTAAAGAGTTCAAGGAAAGAGCTATTGCAATTATTCTTATCTGCTATTATAAGGTGAGTCAAAATTGTCCCAAGAGCTACAGAATCAAGTTTAGATTGATAGGATAACAGGGACTAGAAAGCCTTTTGGATTAAAGGTGAAACGTCTTCTACTTGAGAAAAATCCAGTCCAGATGCCTGTTTTTTATAACTTTGTTGCGAAGGTTAAAGAATGCAAAAAAAGAGGTGGCTTTAAGCAAACAGCCTTACGTGTTCTTGCCCTTTCTCTTAACACAGGTATTATATTCCGATTTTGTGGGAGTGGGGGAAGGCAGGCTCCATTTAAAGCAATATAACCTTTATATATTTAAGTTTAAGAGAAATACTTTCATCTAGAACTGAAAGAAGAAAGTCTGAAATAACAGAATGGACCAGGAAGGTTTTCTCACAAACCTCTCAAATCCCAAATGTTCTGTGCATTATCTGGTAACATAAATTACAGGAAGAGCATTAACAGTGTATCAGTCTTGGCTAGTATATTATATCCAAAAGTATCGTAATAATTGAACAGAACTAGCCTCTTACCAGCACGCTGCCATCTGTCCAGCGGAAGTCATTCTCATACATCTTGTCATTTAGGCCAATCCACTGATAGTCATGTCCTATACCTACAGTGAAAATGTATTTTTAGTAACTTTCTATCATTGAAGTGAATTTTCTGAAAATAAAAGTAATGTCATAGTCATTACGCCGTTAACCAGCCTTCGGATGGTTTTTGTAAAAATCATTTTTATTGTTTCTTGTGGAAGAGTTCTTTCTCCTTGAAAAGGCTTTCCTTGGAAATTGGTTACATTTAAATAAATGTAACATTTGCCTTGCTACATAAATCAAAGATTTTCTCCAGATTTTTATCCATGCGTTTAATGCAGCCTAAACAGATGTCTGAGCAATCTTCCATCCTACCACTGACCAATCCCATACATACCTGCTTCACTTTCATGAGGTGGCAAATTCATGTCTTTGCAAATCATGCCTGTTCTAATCGTAGCTATACTTGCTTATTTTGGGGTCATTGATGTTGCCCTTTGCTCATATTGTGACTTAGCATCTTCAGCAGATATACAGATGCATTAATATTTGCAGGCTTTTGTTGCTCTCTTTGTAGTAGTAAATGCTATATGTACAGTATAATAGAAATTCCTTCTATCAATAAAGCATTCACTGCAACAAATAAAAACACATGGATATCTAGGTTAATTTGCATTTTTTCATTGCTAAACAAAATAGCAGCCATCATAATGCTCCCAGCTTTACAGGTAGTTCTCAACTTACAACTATTCTTTTAGTATCCATTTTAAATTACAGTGGCATTGAAAAAAGTGAGTTACAACTGGTCCTCACACTTATTATGATCAGCGTAGCATCCCCACAGTCAGGTGATCTAAATATGGTTGCTTGGTAATTGGCATGTATTTATTATAGTTGCAGCATCCTGGGGTCATGTAATCACCATTTGTGACCTTCCCAACTGGCTTATGATAAGAAAAGTCAATGGGGGAAGCCAAAGTCACGTATGACAAAAAGGTTATTAAATGTATTTTTCTTGCTTATATCAAATACTTTCCAGGGAAATGACAAATGGCTTGGCAGAAAATCAACAACTCATAGCTTCTTAAAAGAGAAGTCAGACTTAATACTGAGAATAAATGTATGTTTTCTTCTAAGAAAATATTTAGACTGAATACATACCCAAACATTAACCCATCTAATTAATAGTATTTGGAAACAAAGCTTATGTGCATTAGGTATTCAGATGGGAATGCAACTATAATAAATGCCAGTTATTTGTGATAGGATATAATATGACTGGTGCTTCTTGGCCTCTGAGGGTCAATATTTTTAAAATGCCTCATGTTGAAATTGTCTAAGCAACAAGATCAAAATAAAACATAATGAACTGACTCACTCAAGTTTTACACACTTTTTCTTATGAACTAAATTATTCAAGAGAGTAAAGAATATTTCCTTCTAATCCCAGCAACTATTGCAACCCCAATTATTACAGAACTGAAATGAAAAAGAACAGATTAGCAATCGCGGATAAAATATATATCTTAGGGATGAAAATGATTATGAGAATATTGAGAGTCCTCTGGTTATTTTACAGTCATTTTCTCCCTCCGCCCTCAACAGAAAGCACCTACGGTTTACAAAGAGCTGTTCTTCATGAGACAAGATGCTGGTTAGATGGGCGCCCTGAAGGCGGCACTCTCTCTCAGCTGCATCCCATGTCCTACGATGGGCAAAATATTTGTAGCATTGCCCTTGAAACTTATGCCATCCATAATCGCAGGTCTCAGTGTCTGCAACAAAATAAGCATAAAGTCTTACAGTGAACATGGATAGACAATGACCAGGATTGCCACTAACCATGTAAAATTGAAATAAATCAAAGAGAAGTACACAGTGACAAAAAGAATAGTAGCACATGCTAATTTTGTAAGGCAAGTGTGTCATTTATGTGTTTTATTTAACATCAGATTCTACTATTTGATGCCTGGCTTTCAGCAAGACATAACGTGATGGAAAGAAAAAGCATTTTGAAAAGAAACTTTGATTATGACCAGGAAATTAGAAGGCACATTGCAGGACATCTCTGTGGTCTGGCAGACAATCTTACCATCTAGAACAGACTTCTTCAACCCGATACCCTCCAGATGTATTGGAACAATGGCAGTTGAAATTCACTGTATCTGTAGCACATCAGGTTGAGGAAGACTGGCCTAAAAATTTCAAGTCATATATACAAAAGCCTGTGGGGAACAAGATGCTTTTATATAAGTACTGCTATTTCTGGAGCCAAAATTGTAAGCTCTCATTTTAATAGCAGAAAGTTTCCCAGTTTGAACAGGAAATGGATTGCCTTTTCAACAGAGGCTGCTGTCGCAATGAAACCTTCAAAGAAAGCAGTGTTCATGTACCCCTTTTTCCCTTTATATCTTCCAAATGTATATCCTTCAATCCCCCGTGGTATAATTTTTTGCATAAGTATCATTTTATTTTGTGTATTATTGGTGAGGTGGAAAGGTAACATAACCCTGGCAAAATGTAAGCATATACAATGATTTAAACTTTTATTGGTGGGCAGGAACAGAAGTAAAACTGCAAGCTTTCAAAATATTCCACACTTCAGTTGTAAAGTTCTAACTTACTTCTAGTTAAACACTGTTTTCCCATTAATCATCATAAATTATTATGTTTTAAATACAGAGGTTGGAATTAACCTCTCTGAATCCAATTGTACCATTAGGAGATTTAGCATACTACCAGATTAATGACCACAAAATTCCACATTTTGTGAGAATGCTAAAAAAAAGCAGTAACGCTGCAGGTACAGATGATTCAGCTGGAAAAATGTTAAAACGGATAGGGCTTATTTATGTGTGACTTGTTTAATTAATGTTTGATGACTGCATCCTTAAATGACAACTGGAAGATTGCTATTACTAGCAATTATTTTTTAAAAAAGGAAAGAAACAAGAATGAATCTAAAAATGTAATAGAATTAGTTGCTAACTATGCCCAGGAGGATGTGACTAAAAATGAGAAAAAAGTGACCGTGAACAAAATATGTGGTGCAGCTTTATGTTGGGTACGGGACACGCAGACCAAATTTTTGTTCTTCAGGAGGTCACTGAGAATGTATCAGAGAAGAATTTGTTGTATTTTATGCCACTGGTTGATTTAGAATAAATATGTGAAATAAGAAATAGGTTCTACATAAATATGTGTTGAAGGTTAATTGTTAAATACAGTAATCTTAGTATATGCTAGAAGTAATGCAGGGATGAGAATGGAATGTTTAGAGTGTACAATACTGCAAGAAATAAAACAAAAGTGTGAATTATTGTTTATTCTATTCATGGTAAATATATAAGAAAAGGTTACAGTGGTGTTTCAGTCAAAAATGTGAATATATTTGTGCTTTGTATGCAGACTGTGTTATGTTGTTGGCCAATAGACCAAATGATTTGCAGTGAATGTTAGTTAGATACAATGAATGAGGAATAAGAGCATCAATCTGAAAGTAAGGTCACTTTGACAAGGAAAACTGAGTCAGCTATTCCAAATTACAAACACATGGAGAAAAATTATACCAACTAGAAGAATTTGTATAACTCAGCAGAATGTTTGCTAAAGAGAGGAACATAGATTAAAATATTTCAATGTATACAAATACTGGTAGAAAGATACTGTTTCGGGACCATTTGAAGTTACGACGGATCCAGCTTGGGGCTATTTCTGACCCAGATTCAAAGTTCTGATGGTTGCCCTCTCATGGGCACATGGCCAAACTTCAGGCACTTGATAATACAGCCACATTTACGGCCACGTGCAGCATTCCACAGTCACATGACTATGTTTTACAATAATTTTGCCAAAAAATGGCACTTCTGGTTTTCAGCAAAACTGTACTCATAAGTAAACCATTGGTTTGGTTAATGATAAAACATTCACTTAACAACCACAGATTCACTTAACAACTATGGTGATTCGCTTAATGAGCATTGCAAAAAGAGTCATAAGATCAGGTTCATCAGGTAACTGACCCATTTAAAACTGTCAATATTTATGACCATGATGGGCAGGCTCCATTACACTATTACAGACTTAAGATGAGGAGTACCTGTTATCAAGAAAAATATTGCCTTAAACACAGGAGGGGTCCAGCCAGAAGAGGGCTGGCCATGGTCCAGAAAATACTCAGAGTCACAAGTTAGAAATATGAAGATGCGAAGTGGAGTCATACAACCATCTCAGTCTCATTACAAGATTCCCAGTAGGCAGTCCTCCCAGGCTTAATTGACACTTATGATGGTTCTGTTTTGGGAGTTTACTGAAGGAATTCTGACTCTACCATCTGGCATTCTTCCACTACTCCGTCCTGTTTCTCTGCTTAATAGTGGCAGCCGCTGACCACAAATTAATGCAGAACGTTGTCATATACTTTATGATGTCATCATGTTATGATGCAAATTATATATTTTGAGTGACACAAATCAACTGCTGTATCTGCATCCTACTGCATGTGATCTCTGCCACCTCTCCCAGTTCATCTTATGGATACAGACGATGGCAACATAATTTAGTTCCAAGACTGTGGCTCAGAAACTACGGCTGCAAAGTATGAAGATGTTAAGGGAAATGCTTTCATTCCAGCCTCTATCTTTGACATGAACTCTGTGTCAAACCATCAATCCATATTCCACTTTCTCCTTCCTCATCCTCAGAGTAGACACGAAAAAAGCAATAAGCTACAACTACAGATAAAATGCATAAACATAATTAAAGCAAAAGAAAATGTACAAATACTTCAAAATAGTAAAACTAACTTAGCAGTTGTACAGTTCTGTTTTGGCTCCTTTTACTTACTTTTCAAAAAATATGCATAGAATTACACTGAAATTACACTGAAAGCCACAATGAAAGCACGAGGATCTAAATTTAGTACAACAAATGTATTCCAATAAATTTTGTTGAAATTATCACAACTAACCTTGCACTGTATGGCCAATTTTGATTACTTGCTCCAAAATGATTTGAATAATGTTCAAGAAGTAGAAAAATATTTTTCTCTCCTTGAGGAAGTAAATATGCATCTTGAATATATTGTCTAATAAGTATTTCCATTTCAAGTCCAATTTTGATAACACACTTCCTAACACCCTGAGAAAAAAGAGTCACTTTCAATATGGATTCTTTAAAAAAGTACATGGAGTAGGCTTTGAACACAGTAGTACTTAAATATCCATCAATATTCCAAATAATAATGTTTCTAGAAAGCTTTTTTAATAAATAAGTGATATCATATTACTAATTTATACATTCATATTTATGCATTCACCTAATTGCACTGTAATTTGCACTATTTTGCCCCCACAAAAATGAGCTTGTGAAGTAAGTTGAGCTGAGAAACAGTGACTGACCCAAAGTTTTTCTAGCTGAGGGGGAACTACAAACTGTGTCACCCTATTCATAGTCTAATACTTTAACTATTACACAGATAATCCTCAATTTACAACTGGTTCACAGTCACAATGGCCTGTAAAGCATTCCTGGCCATAATAAAATATCATACTAGCCCCCCTTGTCACATGAGTGCTTTCAGATGCTTGGCAACATTTTATTTATGACCAGTTGCCAAGTGCCCTGGGATCGTGTGATGGTCCTTTGCAATGGAAAAAAAAAAGTCAATGGAAAACCAGCAGGGAGGTTTGTAAGCAAAGGGACATGAATTTGAGGTCCACTCTCCCAGCATACCAAAGGAGATTCATTCCATTCAGGGAGGGGAAATCCTCCTGCACACTGGAGGAATGGATGTTAAATCTGGCAAAGATGAAAGTTATTTTTGAGATCATAATGATCCACATGATTGCTTAATGACTACAACTGGGAGAGCCAGGATTGAGCAAATCAGTCATGTGGCATCTAGCTTAATGACTGCTTTACTCATCAACTGAGATTCTGGGCCTAATTGTAGCTGTAAGTGGAGGATTGCTGTACCACGTGGGCTTTAAAAATTGTTCATTCTTTAAGTACTAAAGAAGTGTCAACCTTGTTTTCTTTCACTGGTATTCTGGATACTTAAAACATTAATGCAATCAATAGTATAAATAAATTTTAGATGCAGTACCTAGCTGACCACGAACCATTAAATAGTGTTGGATCCAGTTAGTACTTAGAGTGGAGACTACCAGGGATTACCAGGGCTACACATGAAAATTATCACAGGCAGAGGTGTTGGCAAAGTCCCTTCCCTTCCTTCTCTCTTTGCCATAAGCAAGCAAACAATGGATCTTCAAGGCTCTTCTCCAGGAAGTTACTAGGAGTTTAACTTGACTTTTTCACTTCAGACATTCAGAATTGAAAGGTACAATATAAGAAGTCAAGTTCTTCTTCCTATATTTATGATGTTATAAAAGTGCATCACTAAACCAGAAGTTATTCCAGTGCAGAGGTTCCTTCTTATTTATGGAAATTAAGTTCAGCATAGAAACATCTTTATAGATAGCATATTTTATATCTGCAGCACGATTTGGTGCTTTGAGAACCAGACTACAGTTTAATGGCAAATAGAATCATTCCAACAGCTGTTCGAGAAACGAGGTAGCTGTAACCATTGCAACACTTCTTCAAAAAAAAAAATTTACCAACAGCCAAAAAAATAGCAAAGTTAATTTCAAGAACTATGAACATCAGAGTTTAGATTTGGGTTAAGGAAATGTGAGTTCAAATTGTCCTCAGCTGCAAAGTTTACTATGTGGCCATGGATACTCATTCCATCTAATCTACATCACCAGACTGTTCAAAATATTAAAGTATCCCAACTAGATCAGTGACAGCATTACATGTATAAAAATGCAATAAATACTGTTAAAAGTTTTGATTAAAAAATCTAAATGTTAATTTTTATTTATTATAAATAATGGAGCTTTATTATAAGCTCTGTAAGTATTATTAGGAAAGAAAATACTTTGTTAAAAATATCAATTTCCCCATGGGCAAAAAACACATCTGGCATAGCAGAGATAATGCTGATAGACTACAGCAAGAAACATTACCAAGTGCTCATTCACTAATTTGATAAATAAGTATGTGGGTGTGCGCGCGCACGCATGTGTTTCAAACTGGCTGTGACTGTCAATCATTTTTTAAAATTCCAAATATATCCATCAATCCATAAAAGTTTTTTATACTTTCTGTTGATGAATGCAGGATTTGTTGTAATCTACTATACTGTATATTTATTCAAATGTACCATTTTTATATGCAAAGTTCTTCTGGGAACAGGAGCTATCATAGCTGCTCCATGTTATAGGATGTGAACAAGAAAAAAGTTCAAAAGTGAACAAGAGAAATAACTTTCTGATCATAAAAGTTGTTTAACAATGGGCTTTCTTGAAAGTGATGGAACCTGTCTTACAAATACTGCACGGTATCTTGCATAGAAGTGTAGAAGTAAGGTTTGGCAGGTAAGTTTGAAATGATTTCCAATTTCAAAATTATCTGTGTATGTTCCAATGGATAATTTTGATAGTTACTTGATTGTTCCTAAGTCAGTACTAAAACTCATTGCCTACATATTCATCATATCTAGTTATACTGTCCATCTAAGGTACACAGTTTTTAAGATTAGGAATAATCTCAAATTCCCAAGATGATGTATCTGCAGTGAGATAAAAAGCCTCAGTATATCTACAGTGAAAGATGCAGTGCACCTTTAAAAATCACCAACCTTTGCCTACAATCTTTCTCAGCAATGAAACTGAAATCAAGTATGGAAGATAACTTTTTTTCTTTTCCAAACACCAATAACTTTCAAAAATAAACTGTAGTAACTGCAAATATTTTAAAGAGCATATCCTTATATAAAAGGTATTTTTAAATGAAGAACAAAAAATAAATGAAATTAATTATACTTAGCTATACTGGAAAATTTATCTTCTTCCAGTTACATCTGTATAGTTGAGCTTAACAGCTTCAGCTCCATATCTGTATTCAATAAACACTATAAACTATGGTAAGTCCATTTTTTTAGACTCTCGGGGAAAAATGACACACATACACAAAATCGAACTACAGAAGCAAAGTGAAAAAAAATAAAAAGAGAGAGAAAGAGACAGAAAGATTCTAACTGAAATGCATTTTGTTCTGTTTCAAAAATTATCCAATTATTATACAGAGCATACAGCTTTTCTTTAGAGTATGAAGCTACTTTTTCCAAAAACTTTTATCTAAAGTCAGGCACATATATGTGCTGTAAACTAGTAATGCAAATATAAAGAAATAAGAGTTGTAAGACAGATTAAATGTCCCTTCATTTTTTATCTTACTAGGAAATTTAGCGACACTGCAATTCTTGGCTTGGAGTTCTTGATAGTTTGCATATGTTCCAAGAAACTACACATAATGGAAGCACATGCAAAATAAACACAATTACCAAAAAGTCTCTTACTGCTTTTGCTGGTAACATCTTTCTCTTGTTATGCTTTTGAAGAACAGACTAAGGAAAGGCAAAACATTAACAAAGAAACTTCAGTCCCTTGGCAGAACACTTTTCAGAACTTTCCTAATATGAAGAATAAGAAATCAAATTGAGTCATAAAACTGCTACCTTGTGTCATTCTTGAGTCAAAAGTCAATGCCTACTAAGGAACTGAAGCTCACGCAATGCATTGCAGCCATCCTTCTCTGTACAGTGTACAGACCATGTACAGACCATAATCACTGTAATGCTTGTAAAGGGAATTTGCAACATCATTCCTGATAGCTATAATTACTCAACTACCAGCATTGGGGCAATATCGTTTTTAGAATTAGTTGTTGCAAAAATGCAGGAAAACATTTGTGTGCACATCATGCCTAAGTGTTTCTATGGTCAACAGGCTTTCACTGTGGGATCACAAGTATGGATAGGAACTCTGGGCAGGATTCAATACTCTCAGCATGTTCTTAAGTAAAAAAAAACACCTGTGATTTCAATGAGGAGATTTAACATGTGTCAGTAGCATTCTGACACCGGAGATCTATTCACAGTCTGCCAAGTGGCACTACTGGTGCTAGTGTCTTGTGTTGAGTGGGGATAATGGGAAATGTGGTCCAATCCACATTAAAAAGGTACATTGGATAAGACTAATGTAATGGGACACTTCCTTTTATCATCAGCAAATCTCTTAAAGGTATGCATTACATAGCTGCAGTCACTGAGGAGTAACCAAAGTATTAAACGATGATTTGGAATTTAATTGGACTAAACAGCAAAAATTACAAAACTGGGCAAGTAATATTCTAAATTGGAACTTAAACATGTTTAGGCACCACCAACTAATAGTCATGAAGTTTATTGTCATGTAATTTACCCTAGTAATACCATCATCATTCTTTCTACCAACTTGATTAATATAATTATTAACTTGATTAATAACTAGGGATTTGGTCAGCTACCTATACAATATTACTGCTACCTGTAAAATGTTATACTCCGTGTCAATTTTTCTCAAACTTGGCAACTTTAAGTTGTGTGGACTTCAACTCCCAGAATTCCCAAGACAATTGATGTCCACACATCTTAAAATTGCCAAGTTTGAGAAATGCTATTCTAAATGATGGGAACTAAAAACAGAGACCTATCTCTCTTTGCACTTAATAGCTGGGCTGTGTGGGTTACAAGCACAGTGAGTTGGGGTCATGATCCAGAAGAGAAAGGGACGCATTACATATACAGGCAAGATTTGGATTTTAATTTTGCTAAGATTGTGAGGGCAGGGGTTTTCTGCACTGTATAAAACTCCAGAAAATAGTCATATGCCTCCATTTCAGAAAATTAGAAGCCACAGCAAAAGAATTAAGGTGAATGAGTCACCTTGTGTGAATATACAAATCTAGTGTTACTCATACTTCATATCCAACATTGCTTAGAGCAATCGGTAGGAAAAGTAAGTTTTGAAAAATATAGTCAATTGCAGCAGAAAGTAAAATTGCCTTGGGTCGGTTCTTCCACCTAATACAGAAATCAGGATTAATTACCTCTTTTCCCTTTCTTATTCCAGGTTAATGACATGGAAAACAACAAAACTGATTCAACTTGCATATAATTATTTCATGTGTTTTTGATACATGGAAAGATTAGTTGCGAAGATCTTGAAGATCAAAACTTTGTAAAGTCATTTTTAAAATGCTTTACAGAACATTATTCTGGAGAACAGAGCAGTTCAAGTTGCAAAGAACCAGTAATTACCAGCAAGCTTCACTGTGCCCTTTCTATAAATCAGAATTATATATCCTGCCCTTTTTTGTCTTTAACTATAATGAGACCAGGTTCAATGACATGACATTGGAACTTCTTGCTAAACAATATTTGAATTAACAAATGTATCCTTTAAATTATTTTGTGGAATGGAAGAGTTGCACTTGGTGTGCTTCAGAGCTTCCAACCCATAGAGAAAACCTAGATGGGGAAATTATCCCAATGTAGATTGCATAAAGATACTTTCTAGATTAACAGACTAGGAAATATGTCACTAAGTATCTCACATGAATTGCTCAGCAGGTCCTTCTGAATTCTTCACCATCTAGTAGAACTCAGACCTTCCTAAAATACCACCTCTTGGACAGATATCTTAATTCACAAGGGATAGTTCCTGAATCATGGACAAATTACCTAAATTCTTCTATTTCTTCTAGTTAGGAAAAGTTATTTTAGTTATTTTCTCTTAAGCACAGAGATTGTCTCAGATTTAAGCAAGAATTTACAGGAAGGATAATTACCCCAGTAACAAATTGTATCCCAGGGATCATCTAATGTCTAAATAATGGGAAAAGATTATCTAAGATTTGTGTTAAGTTTAATTTCTAGATCTGCTGCTCAATGTTTTATTGCCTCTGGCATATTTTATTTTTATTCAAACTCAGCCATTTCAACTTTTTTATGCAACTTGGAAACTCTTTGTATCAGAGTTGCTTGTGGTCTGTCACATCTTCATCTTTTCCTATATATTTTTCCGTTGAAGATTTGTAGTGCCCATCCACTTTCTAAGCCAGCACTTTAACTACTATACCAGACTGGCTTTTGTCTATAATTTTAGAAGCTCTATATTTTTAGTTCCTCCACCACAGAATGTCTTGCATGTGATTATTTAAATATATATTTTTACCTTCCTTCTTTTCAGTTTTATTTAAGAACAAAGCTCGATTCTATGTATAACTTATAATACTGACCTTTCCCTAAAGGAGAGGGGATGATCTCCCAAATCATGGACCTAACTGTATAAGGGCAGAACTTATGTTCTTGATCATTTTTCCTTTTAATTTCCCAATAAAGCACACCAGCTATGGTAGCCTTATTTCTATCACATGCCTGGAGATGGCAGCTATAACTATCAAGATGCTACATCAAAGAAAGAAGCAGACTGAGGATGTGTAGACACACAGGGCTTCTGAAGACAAGTCAGAAACCTCCAAACTTTCAACTATGGATTCAGCTTTATCACTGTAGTCATAAAGGAGAATTTAAAGCTATAATGATGTCAGGATTTTCTGATTTTTTTAGAAGATGTATTTTTAAATTATCTACTAAAAAACTTCTGTAAGTTTATGTTCTTATGTTAAAGAGCTGAATTCAGAATTATTTCCATTCTTAACAAGACTACTAAAAATGAATTACAATGAATCTAATCCTTTGCCTTATGTTTAAAAAATAATACAATCACCAAAGTACTTTAAGCCTCATGAATTTTTTTCCCAAAAAAGCACACTCAAATTCACAGCATTTTGCTCAGTAGGCTTAGGATAAAAGGGAAGCCTGGAATCTGCCAGTATTTATGCAATTAGATACTTTGTTCTAGTGAGAATAAATCCAGTCACAGTGAGATGGAAAAATAAGACCATTTTCCTACATCTGTAGTTATAAGCAAAGAAGTGCAATTTACAAAACTAGAATTTTCACTCCCTTCTATTTTTTGGAACTTCCTTTATGACCTTTGGACAGGACATCAGCCTATACTGAGAAACTTATATTTATTCTGTAATGCCATCTTGCCAAAAGTAGATCAGGGAGATATTTCTTATAATTAGAGGAGTTAAAATTTAGAAGGAAAAGAAGCATTGCATCCCACCTATGTTTTTGTTTTGTTCAGGATTCAATTAAGTGATAAATTTACAGAGTGAAAATATTATTCTATGGATACTAGTATAGAAACAATACATATTTTGATCATACTTCTTATACTGAACTTTACATCACCATCCAGTAAAAATCCCCAAAAGAGGCAAACTCCAGATCTCATTAAGACTTATTATTGTTCTTGGCTAAATACAGTATCTTGCAATATTTAGTTTAATGTAAAATTAACTACTCTCTTCTTCTCTAAACTAATTATCAACAGCAATAAAAGCTTGAACACAAGATGAAGAAAACAAAGCCTATCATAAAGGATAAGTCATTTTATTTACTCTGTTGTATATAATTATGAAATTTGATTGAACAAAGGCAATATTAAATATTTAGATTAATATAACACATTTGAAACTGGTCTCTCACCTTTTTCACAAAGTGCTCCAACATAGCTCGGGAGACAAAGACAAGTAAATGTACTGACACCATCAATGC
>JANHZU010001556.1:159079-176761 GCA_032468055.1 Acrochordus granulatus | reverse complement strand
AGTAAGAGCTATCTTCACTTTTGGTAGTTGATTCTATGGGAGGAACACCTGTTGCTATTAGTTTGGGATCAATGATTCCAGGAGAAAATTCAGACCATGCGACTGTTTTGTAATCTCTTATTTTTATACCAGGACTTGTTTCTGTAGTGGTATAATTTATTTCATATGCAGATCCTTCAGCAACTATGTCATGTTGAGATGCTGAATGTAATTCTGGAATAACAGTGGAAGAACCTGGGTCAGTGGCCAAAGTTTGTATGCTTAGAGCTCCAGTAACAGATTCCTGTTGAATCATTGGTATAACTTTTCTTGTGGTTTCTGTGAGCCCTACATGAGTAACTGTATCCAAACTTTTAGGAATCTCATCTTTGATGGTACCTGGAACCAAAGAAATGTGATATTCTTTCTCTGAAATAGCAACAGGAGTTACAGTCTTTGTGGCATCTGTCTCTTGTTGCAACTCTGGGGTAGGTGTTATTAGATGATGACTTGATACTTCAGCTCCATATTTGGTAAATAATCCTTCTACTTTATTTACATCTGATACAACAGGTACTGCTATATGCTCTTCTTCCTCTACTGATTCTGTTGAGTGTACCACTCTAATTGTCTCAGATGTTGTAAGCACTGCTATTTCATAGTCCTTTGAATAAGTTGGGGTAGATATTTTTTTGCTTTCAAATGAAGTTACAATTGAATCTGTAGCATTCTCATCTAAGATTGTCTTAGCAGAAGATACAATTTTATCTAGCTTAGAAATGGTGCTAATTGTTCTTAGCTTCTGATCAGGCAAAACAACCTCTTTATCCTTCTCTTCTACAGATTCATAAACACTAGTGAGCAATTCTTTTGGAATGACAACTGTTGAAATTTTATTATCACTTTTTGCTTCCACTGATATTTTGGTGGGTTGAGTGCCAAGATGTATTCCTTCCTTCCTTAGAACCTCTGTTTTTAAAGGCACACTCAGGTTATTTCTTGACACAGCATCTACAGAAGTTCTTATTGGAGCCACTTCTATTTGTTCAATTGGACTTTCAGAACTTTCTTCACCGAGATCAGAGATATCTTGCCTAGGTGTACTCCCCACTAAGTCACCTAGCACAATATCTGATTGTGTCATTTCTGAAATATATGTTACAGTTTGAGGTAGAAAGGTGGATAAATTAATGGTCTGAGGGACCTTCTTTTCTTGTTTTACCTTAACCACTTCTGGTGTGAGTGAAGATTCATAAGGATGAAGTGAAGCTTTAGGAGGAATTACATTGATTTCAGTTAACGATTTGGCAGATCCACTTTCCAAAGGAATATTCAGTTCAACTGTTGCAGAATCAGATATATTCTCCTTACCTAACAAAATATAATGATAAACAAATTACAAATATTTACAACTATTGTTTCATATATTTTCATTACAATATCTTGAATCCAAAATGTATTTTAGAGATAGATACTCAACACTTTCTCTATCTCAGCCAATGACCTTAAAATATTATTTGTTGGAACATGCTTAGAAAAGAATAATTATACTTAAAAAATGGTAAAGGAGACCCTGCCAGTCGTGACCGACTAGGGTGCGGTGCTCATCCCCGTTTCCAAGCCGAAGAGCCAGTGTTCGTCCTGGGATGGCTCCGTGGTCATATGGCCGGCATGACTGGACTCCTTAAGGCGCACGGACACTGTTACCTTCCCGCCGGGAGGGGCGGTACCTATCTATCTACTCGTGCTCGTGTGCTTTCAAACCGCTAAGTGGGCGGGAGCTGGGGTGGAACAGCAGGCGCTCGCCCTGCTGCGTGGCAACGCTGGGTCGCGATCCCAGGCCGCCGGCCTTCCAGCCGGCAAGCCAAGCTCTTAACCACTTGCGCCACCACGTCCCCTTATGGAAGTATTTAAGTAATACTTAAATTTAAGTATTAATTTAATACTTAAATTAATCAATTTTCATACATTAATTGGTATTTAAATAATTGATATTTAGGGTTTTCCTTTCTTACTGGCTTGGCAGAATGGCCACAGGCTGCAACAGAATTTATGAAACACAAATTCAGTCATTTTTAGCCATGGTTTAATCTACACAACTTTCAAGTCTACACAATAATTCTGAGAACAAAATTAAATTCATATGCATTGTCTTTTATTTTTTGGATGCAAATTTTATGAAGTTCTAAAGTGGTGATTATTCTTGCTCATCTGAAGTCCATGTACTTCTCCTACTATTTAATAGAGGCTTTAATCATTTGTATTATTTAAGGTTCAAACTAGGGATAGACTGAGTTAAGATCCTATCCAACTTCTCTGCAGAAGGCTTATTACAGTATTACTCCTTTTTAGTAGATATAAATAACCTTGAACTAAACCCTTTGTTCTGTACTTTAACAATTTGAGCACAAAAGCAAAAAATAAAACTAAGAAATTCTGTATTAATGAACAATTTGTGTTTTATAGACAGAACACTAAAACCATTGGTTATAGCCAGCACATTAAGAACTTGAAGGAAGGTTTGAAGGCTGGATGCCTTGCTGAATAAATAGCTTTATTTCAAAGTTTTGGAAATTAATGTAATAAACCCTGCTACACTTTATAGAAGCCATCTACACAAGTTTACTATACTACCAGTTTAAAGCCCTTCCACTTTACAGTAAACCCTCGGTTTATGAACAGAAAGCTGTTTGTAAATCGAGTTGTTAACAGTCGAAACAGTTTTTCCTGTAGGAAACAATATAAAGTCGATTAATCCATTCCAGATCCCCAGAAAACTACCCATGTAAAATTGTATAAGTACATTTCTATTACTAATACTAAAACAACACAGTTAAACCTTTTAAAGGAAAAAAATGAAATGAATGCAAATGCAACTAAATAAATAAAAAGAAATTAAACTTTAACTGTTATTTGCAGAGCTTTGGGGTAAAGCCAGGTAAATGTTCATAAGCCGAGACAAATTTTGCTGGACAAAAATGTTTGTAACCTGAATTGTACATAAGTAAAAGGGTTCATAAATCAAGAGTTTACTGTACTTCAAAGAAATGGCTAACTTAACAATATCTTCCACTGTAAGGATGCACATGAGCAAAGACTTCATTGATTTTGGAGAATGTTCAGTTTCAGTGGAAGAACAGGACACTGTAACCACCACTAATTCTAAAAGAACACTCCACCTTTCACTAAGTCCTAATCATGATTTACAGAATATTTCAAGCAACATACAATATAAAAACCATATAAACTACAGCATGCTGTATGTAGCCAGTGGCGTCAAACCAAATAATGAATCAGAAGCAAAGATTACAAAGAAATAGGGCCAAATAATTTCCTACTCTGACTAGCTTGCCTTACTATACCTCTTTACACAATTTTGCAGAAGAAACATAAATGGGCAGCATGGTGTTGTAATCCATGCCTCACCCTTTTGTACATGCATGTCATATAAGTAGAGCTGGGATTGCAATACTGCATCTACTATCTGGCCTATTTTGAACACCCTCCACGTGGACACTGTTGGTAATAAAAGATATATAAATTAGATAAGGCCTTTCCCAGTGTTTCTCAACTTGGTGGCTGTGGAATTCCGGGAGCTGAAGTCCATACACACATCTTAAAATTGATAAGGTTGAGGAACACTGCTCTATTCTGTCAATAGCATGTGCTTTTTTATTTTTTCCTGTTAAATATTGCACTACAGTACACTAAATTTTTTTGACAAGGACTCCATATTGAGTCCATATTGAAACTTGTCTCATTACTCTTATTTATCCTTAATATTCATGAAAAGGTTTAACAAAACCAAAATGTCACATTACACAGCCATTAGGGGAAAAAAAACTTCATTCCAGTTTAGCCAGATGCTTGGGTGGATTTCAGCTGGTTTTTGCCAATTTGCAAAATCAGTTTTATTTCACTATCAATACTTAATGTTTCACTACCAGCATTATTCAGGAAACAGAATTTATGTTTGTGAGCTAAAAAAGGATTTATGTTAAAGCTGTTTCTTTTCAAGGGAGACATCTACTACAATTAATCTGTCTTTTGTCTAAAAGATGATCCACACAAAGGTTCTTTGTGGGTTTTTTAGACTTTACTTCAGCTTTAACCAACTTGCTGTTGTACAGATGTTTTGGATTACTGAATTCCTTAATTCATGTGTTCAGGGAGATATCTTTTTGCACTCCTTCTGATGCAATACATGAGACACTTGTTCCTAATAAAAAAATTCAGATTGTTTAGAGAAAGAAATCAGATTATTTTACTAACAATTTGCTACATCAAAGACTGTCCTGAATTTATATACTTTTTTTACAACCTGAAAAGCTGGTTTGGGGTTCTTTTGGAACTGGAAAAAGTGGTCTTGCATTTCCTTTAGGACACTGTATACTATAATGTAGTATACAAAATGTGATATCCTTTCATTTTTCCCACAACAAAAACTTGGTGATGTGGAGAGAGGATAATTGGCACAAAGCCACTCTGCAAGCTACTATGGCTGAAGGTGGATCTGAACTTGAGTCTTGCTCACACATGTTGTCTTTTACATTATGTATTTTATGGAGCTGGAGATCACAACTCTTGAGTGTTTAAGTTCCTTAAGTTTTTTTAAAAAAATGTTTTTATCAAAAGAAAGCAAGATGGCATATAACAAAAGAAAGCACTGGCTTGTTTCTAAATTTAAGTTTATAAGCATCCTTAAAAACAGAAATAATGGTTTGCTACACATCAGTGCTTTTATTTGAAAAAGTTATCCCTTCTTAAAAATACAAAGGTAAACTGGGACGGGCAGAAAGATTCCATGTGACATAAAGAGAGCAGACAGGTAGTAACCTTATCAGTTTCTCCTTTTGTAAATACGTTTTGGACTAGGCATGCCATAATCTCATAGTCAATGGGGGCACAGTGGCTGAGCGGTTAAGATGCTGAGCTTGTTGGCTGGAATGTCAGCGCCCACTGATTGACCAAAACATGAATCAGTCCCAAGTGCAAGTGCTGCTGCATAACAGGGTGAGCTCCCATTCTTGCCCTACCTCCTGTCAATCTAGCAGTTCAAAAGCATGTAAAAACGCAAGTACATAAATAGGTACCACCTCCACTGGAAAGATGGAGCATCCCATGCACCTCAGTATATAGCCACGCCAGCCACATGACCATCTTCAGACAATGCTGACTCTTTGGCTATGAAATAGAGATGAGCACCATCCCTTAGACTTGTTCATGACTGAAAGGGGAAACCTTTACCTTTTTAAAATTTTATTTGTTTCTTAAATTTATATGCCGCTGAACTCAAAAAGACTCTTGGTGGCTCATAATAAAATATAATAAAACAAAACAGTAAAAAATAAAAAAGTAGCTGGACAGAGAGAGTAGGAGCAAAACATATAAATAGGAAAGGAGGACAATGCTAAGCCACTAGCCATCTCCAAGATATTGTATTCCCATTGGAGCCCCAAGCCCGCTGGCAGAGCCAAATCATAAGGCCCTTCTGGAAGGCTGTAAAGGTGGGCACAGACTTCACTTCTGGGAGGATGAGGTTCTACAGAGCAGGAGCTACAGCAGAAAAAGCTCTTCTTCTTGACCCCACCAGCTGAAATTCCTTGGCTGATAGGATCTGCAGTACGTCTCTTCTATCAGTTCTGGTGGGATGAGAACTCCCCATTGGGATGATACAATTCCTAAATTAGCCTGATCCCATGCCATGAAGGGCTTTAAAGGTCAAAACTAGCACCTTGACTTGCACCCAGAAGCAAACTGGCAGCCAATGCATCTTGAAGAATAGAGGCATTACATGGGCTGTTTTCTGGGCTCCTAAAATCATTCTGGACCAGCTGTAGGCTCCAGATGCTCTTCAAGGATAACCCCATGTAGAGCACATTGCAATAATCCAACAAAGAGATGACAAGGGCATAAGTGACTGAGAGTAGGGACTCCTGGTCCAGGAAAGAGCAGAACTGGTGCACAACATGAAGTTGCACAAAGGCCCTCCTAGCCACAACTGCTACCTGTTCTTTGAGCAAGAGTCGAGAGACGAGGAGAACACCCAGATTATGCACCGGTTTAACTGGGGCAGTGCCAGATCCAGAACACCCAGACATCCAAAGGCACTCAGTCTTGCCAGGGTTCAACTGAAGCCTGTTGACCCCTATCCAGACCTGAACAGCCTGTAGACACCAAGTCAGGACTGAGATATCACTTGAGACACCCATGGAGAAGGATGATCTCACCCATTGGTTTCATGTAGATGTTAAAAAGGAGAGGAGAAAATATCAATACTTTCTAACATCTACATGCAGCAGGCCACAAAGTAGCAGCCAAGGACTGTACCTCTCACACCCTATTAACACCAACTGAGACCAGCCTTGGAGAAAAAGGAGCCGAACCAGCAGAAAACTGCACTGCCCGACCCCAGCCCCCACAACCCACAATGAGCACTGGCTTGTTTCTAAATTTAACTTTATAATGGCACATTTTCTGTACCAGCCAGTTCAACACCAAGACAATTATTTTGTGTGAATATTGACAGTATGTTTTTAAAATGTTAAATATGTTTGAGTCCCAAATAGTTGCCTATTTTAGTACCAATTAATCTGTTCTAACACATATCCTATGCTGCAGCATCCAGATTTCATGATTGTTTTCTAATTCCCTTTAAGGCATGGTGAAGTCAATCTGAGACCTTTCACATGTTAAATATGGACTTTGCCATTAGATCATGATCTTATCTTGAATATACTGAGAAGCTAGCACTGTTTCTGTTCTAATGTGAAAAAGATTTCTTTTTCTGTTTTATAATTCTGTTTTATCTTTCCCTATGTCAATTTAAAAATATTTTATGATGTTTTATTACAATTTTTCACTAAGTTACAGAGCAAGACCTCATGGTTGAAGATCAAGTTTTTAAAAACCCAAAGTAAATACTCCACATTTTAAAACTTTGATTTAGTACAGTTCAGAGAAATTTACAAACTCAATGTAACTGTAGTTGATTTCACTGAATTACTCTTAAGAAATAAAAAAGTAATATTACGAAATAGCCTTGTATAAAGCAGGACCAATTAAGAATGTATTATTTTGTTCTAAAATAGTATCTCATTTTATAGTAGTAAAATTAATGAGTAGCCATTATAATACAATTATTTCTTACACAATTGTTTCATTAATGCTTCCAAATTCACCAGAGAAAGGTCTTTGAGAGATTCACATGTATTTAACACACTTTAAACTGCGTAATTTCAGTGAAGTTTGTTTCTTACTGAGTTTTCTTAGCTTAATATATACCAATTTCTGAAAATGAAAATGTATGTGCACATTTGTACTCTTAGTCCTTGTCCCTACAACTCCAGCTATGCTCATACATTTCTAGAGGAAAGACAGGAGGGCCATTGTTAACAGCCATTCTAATTGACTCTAAAACTGAACATAAACCCTCTCAGAACAAAGCTAATAGCCACAACAACTGAATATGCCATGCATGGGTGTTTGCAAGCGAGTAGTGACTATGAACCATTTACTTGATTAGAGAGGGGTAAGTAGGGGCAGAGGAAAACATAGACAGCAGTAACAGAAGAAAGAGACATAAACAAGTGGGATTGGTAACTGGGGAAAGAAAGAGACAGTGGGGAGAAGGTGATAACAACATTGGCTACTGGCTGCTAAATATCTTGCCAAAAAAATCAGTGGTGGTGGCTGAAGGCACTTCTGAAAATGAGTCGTACCTATGTGTTTCATTGTACTATATACGATTCAAAAAGCCGACCTGTGGAAAGTGCTGTTGGTTGGCCATAAAAAATAAAAAAATTCCTCTGAGCTTTAATAACTGAGTGACTGAGATTTATGAATTGGATTCTTATCCAACAGTGAACATGTAACAAATTATTAGCATTGTAGAAACAATGTTGGTTCAGTGGAAATAAATTCATGACCAGAATGATTATGGACAGTGCTGTGAGCTTCTGCTTTAAAAACTGTTTGTTTAAGGTGTTAAATTGCCAGAAGATCAATAATATGAACACATGTACCTAACTTGGCACAGTGAGTCTCAACTCACAATATAAAATTTGTTTATTGATTTGGTTGGATAGTAATTATTAGTTGATTAATTGGAGCTTTCTATGAATTGCTATTTTCTTTTTATCTATGTGCTCGTTACCACCTAATCTTATATAACTGGAACAGTGTACAAACATTATAAAATAAATACACTGCTTTTAACAGCTGCACTGAAAGCAGTGGCAGTTTTGGAATTCAACAATGCAAGGCACAATTAGGGCCATAAAAACAAATCCAGAATCCTTACTGGGGAATGCCTGCAAGGAGAGCAAAGGAGAAAAATACTATCGTATATGACATTACATGATTATATTAATGTTGCAAATTATTATTTTATAAAATTATGCCATTTGCATAATTGTGACACAAACAATATTGTTGCGGTAATCAGGGAATAACTGAAAGCATAATCTAGAAAAAATAGCTGTCCATAAAAATAATTGGGACAATTAATCATGTGAATCCCAGCCATCAATCCGGAAGGAACATCTACATTTTATTTTAATTTTACATGATATTTTTATTCTATATGAATTAGTTAGATTCTATTTGAAATTGATTTGTTCATGTCTTATAAAGTTAATTTTTTTACTTTAATTATTTTTACTTTCCAAAGCTTTATTTTTCTGTAAAAAGAATTTATAGACTTCACAAAAAATCTCCAGGCTTAACAGAAACGTTGTCTTCTTTGATGTCATTGCATGTATGTCTTTATTAAAAAGATGCATTTCTGCTAAAGATTTGTTGCTTGACTCAGGGAATGATGACCAACATCTCTAGATAATTTTTCAGAGGTCTAATTCATTCCTGCTGCATCAGCACTCTTTCTCCTCATTCCCTAACTTTGGTAGTGATAAACATCATATGAATAGAGTGATTTTTACCGTACAAACATGCATGCCAGATACTCCAGGCATTGCTGCTAGCAAGTTTATTTACTAGATTTTTCCTTTCCTGCAGCTGAATGTACATCTTTAATCCCACCCCCACCCCACAATTAACCATTTCTAAATTACTATAATTATAAACTGTGCTTTGTTTTGTATCCTAAATATATTCTGTACAACAGAGGAATCCAAATTTATTCTTTATAATGAGGAGTTTCTTTTTTAAAATACTTGAGTATGATGATAGGAACAAAGGTAACAGCAAAAGCAATGCAAGAAAAGCTCTCTTAACTCAGTTTTCAAGGTTTTCAAAGTGTCTGTTCAGATATGAAAATACCATACCATCACTGGACACTAGACCTTTGATCAAGTTGTTTTTAACAATGTTTTATTCAGGTTCATGCATGCAAATTTCTGTCCCTATCACCCCAGAGTAACAGGACAGAAGGGTTGAAGTTGAATCCAGGAGAGAGTTATATGATCCATATTCTAAATAGGTGAGACATTGATGGTAGGTGCCAGTCCTGGTGGTTTTGGCAACATGCCATATGCAGATAAGAAGGGAACAGGAAAATAAGACAGCAGAAGAAAAGGTAGATTTATATTCAAAATCACCAACAGTATGGCTAAGTCTAGGTAAAGATAAAGGTGACCCTGCCAGTCATGACCGACTCTAGGGTGCAGTGCTCATCCCCGTTTCCAAGCCAAAGAGCCAGTGTTTGTCCTGGGATGCTTCCGTGGTCATGTGGCTGGCATGACTAGCTGCCAAAGGCACACAGACACTGCTACCTTCCCATCGGAAGGAGCGGTACCTACCTATCTACTCACGCTTCTGTGCTTTTGAACCGCTAGGTGGGCAGGAGCTGAGGCAGAACAGCAGCTGCTCGCCCTACTGCACGGCAACGCCGGGTCTTGAACTTGGGAGGCTGACTTTCCAGCCAGCAAGCCAAGCTCTTAACCACTTGTGTAAGTAGAAGAAAGTGATTAATTTGGATTGTAAAACTGAATTTTTGATTAAGATTAAAATACATATATTAATATTTCTGGTAGCTCTTAATAGGTTATTGCTGATTATGACTGAATTATGTGATTTTGTAATTTTACTATAAGGGATGAGATATGGAAAAAAAGAGACTTTTTTTTTAAGTGAAGTACTAGAAAAAGATGCTAAGTTAACCAAATTGCTTACATGTATCTGGAGGGAAGCAGGACTCATTGTTTATCTTTTATTTATCTTGTTCTTTTCTAGTTTCTTTTTTTTCCCATTTCTTTTCACTTTTCTTCTTTACTTTCTATTTCTTTCTTACCTTGTATTTTTTTTATCTTTGTATTTATAAGCTCTAATAAAATCAATGGAGAAAAAAAGTTATGTCCTTCTAAATGAATTTCCCTAATCCTTGGCCAGGTTCTGCTAGGCTCCAGTAAGAACTGTGTGGTTAAAATCCACCATATTTGACATACGTTAGACTGGTCAAGGCTACATAGTCACTGGAAACAGTTAAGATTTTCCTTGGTTATACAAAGAAACAAGGTCCAGCAAAGCTACTATTCTGTATCTTAATCATAGAAAATTTTTCTCAATTTGTGGGAAAATGATGTAAAAGTTTTTCCTCGGAGGCAGGGAAGTAGAGATGAGATTCCCCAAAGAGTTCTTTTCCATCACATGCAACAATTCAATTTTAAACTGCTTTTATTACAAGAAAGAATTACTTAGTAAATTAGAATTAGTGTGACAAACTGTATTGTAAGAATGCACTCTTAAAATAAATATCAAATATGCTTACGTTTAAAACAATAGGCATCAAATTTGCTGTCTGGGAAAGGAAAGCCAGTTTGATTCTCAAAGCGATATAGAGTTCGTACTCCAAGTAAACCTCCACCACACTGGATTCTTGCCACCGAAACAGGGTGACGCACACTACCATCTGCTAGCCAGCCATAATCACACTGGTCAAAACCATTTCTCCAGGCAGCATGCAGATCACCAACTGAAGCAAGAACTGCCCCTTTTTCTTCACACAGGTGTTGGGCTTCTTCAAAGGTTAGCTTGCTGGGAGAAGTTACATGGAAGACATCACCTATAAAAATAGAAACAAATTAGGTTTTTCAAAGAGGGACACATTCCACAAATGATTTATATGGAAAAAGTTGTTTTTAACATTATTGTTACAACAAAAGGAAATTAGTTTTGTATTACTGCTCTAAATTGTTGGTTTTTATGAAAACCTTTTTTTTCTTCGTGCTATTTCCATTTGGCAAGGTTTGATTGTTGGCCATTGATGCTACTGAGGAAGTACTTCAACTGACATGTTGAAGGCACCATTCCCACCGGACTAGACAGTATAGTGGAACCTCAGATTGCAAGCATCTCGGTGTGCAAGATTTTCGCAAGACGAACAAAAATTTTAATAAAATTTATTTTGGTTGACAAGCAGCAACTCGCAAGATGAGCACCGCACAATGAGCTCGCACGGGAAATCTCACAATGGAGCCAACGGTTCTCCTCTCTCACTGCATAAACAGCATAAATTAAGTGAAAGACGTTGAAGAGAAGTAACTCCCAAGACTCACACTCCAGATGCTCCTTCCAGGCAATCCCCCTTCCCCTCCTCTCCTCCCTCTCGTCTCCCTCGCACCAGCTGGGACTATTCTCAAAGCACACACGCACACATGCACACAAACACACACACACACCCCTCGTCGTCCTGCACCATCCAGCCTGTCCCCTGCTGCCCATCTCTTCTCCCCTCATAGCATGGAGGCAGGTTAAGACAAGAAAAATTTCCAAATCACCCAGGAAAGACCCCCGGAAAGACGTTACTGAGGGAAAAGGGAAAAGGCCATTTTGCCTCAAGCAGTGGCAGCAGTGGATCCTCTGCTCCAGCAGGGGGCACAAGACAGCAGCCAGCCTAGCAGCAGCTGAGGCCAGAATCTGCCTCAGAGCATATCCATAAGTGCTGGTTAGTTTGTTCTATTTCTGCTTTATATCATGTGTTAATCATTGCTACTTGTTTCAGACATTAGGGATAATCATTTCTCCATAAAATTCCTTTGAAAATGATTTTTTGTGAATATTTTTGAGGGCGTGGAACGGATCGTCCGACTTTCCATTGTTTCCCATGGGAAATCTCGTTTCGGTTTAAGAGCATTTCGGACTAAGAGCAGTCTTCCGGAACAGATCAGGCTCGCAATCAGAGGTTCCACTGTCCCTTACTTATCTACTCGCATTTGCACACTTTCAAACTGCTAGGTTGGCAAGAGCTGAGGTGCAACAGGATTTTGATGAAAATATTTACTTTGAGCAAAATGTGGGATATAAATAGAAGTAAAGTTTGATTTGAAAGAACAAATTCAGTGTTTGAGTTTCTGTTAAGATTTTCTGATTTTCTTCTGTATGTAACAGTCATTGTTGAAGTTGATCTCACAATCTAGATTTGGAAAAGGCCATTTAGGCTACTGAGTCCAACAGTTGCAAAAATCAGTATGAAAACTTTCCTAACTGGTGACTTAATTGATCCTTAATGCCTGAAAAACTTTTCCTTCCTTTACTATTTTTTTACATAAAATATCTATATGCCTATTGTAGTGGATGACTCTGGGCAGTTCACAACAATAAAACCAAGCAACATTGAAAACCATAAAACAAAATCTAAGGGCCTCAGCCATCTTCTTTAGATGTCTCCAACAAACCATCCACTCTATTCCAGGATGAGGCTCTCATCTCACCCTATCCCAGCACTGGGAGAAGAACCAAACCCACTCTGTTTTGCTAGAGTTGTGTTGGAGCTGATTCTTCCCCACCCAGACCCTCATGGGTTCCAGCTATTGGATCAGCACTTCAACAAGCATCATTGTTGTAACTAAGACATGTTATTCTATGTATTCACTATTCTTTTCTCTTTCTGCCTACTATCTTCCATTCATCATTTATTTTTCCTATTGTCAGACTTTGGATATTATATGCTTCTTGGTTTAGCAGTCTTTCACTTTCACAAACCATATTCTAATTCAGCATAAATCAGCAATGGTACTCTATGAATATGATCATCATATCCTTGATATGTATAAAGGAACAGGAAGAATTCCTAATTATTCAGGATTATTAGGGATGAGTGTGCAGATTTAATGCTTAATATTTTCTCACACAATTTCTTTCATATAATCTAATTTATATCATTTCCTGTTTTGGGGGGAAAAGAAAACAATCTACTTGTGAATCACTGTGAGATAACAGCCTCAGTAGCTCATTAAGGTATTCACTGTTCCCTGTGATGTCATTTCAAGGGAACACAATATTTCTCATAGTCTTTGCAATTTACAGTCTCTTCCTCTGAAAACTCTATTCATCAGGATGAGTATTTTTCTATAATTGGAGATAAGTAAATGATTGGAGATATCCACATCTTCTTAAAATGGCTGAATTTGGTAGAGGGGAATGAGTGATTTCAAAAGACATTGTATACATCAGAGTTTATGTACTTTGAAGACAGAAGTGATGGCTTTCCTGCCAGAACACTTGAATGCACACTCAACACCTCTGATAATAGGATACTATTTATGCAGATGATTAAATCAATGTAGAACTTTTCAATAAAACAATAAAAATGCCAAGAACTTCAACACTATATTTACACTGCTACTTTGTCAAGTATTTTAAGTGTTTATAAAGATTCTCCTGGGCACCCAATATGACCCCCAAATCTCTGTTTTAAAAATAGTTATAATGTGAACCTAGAATTCTGCAAAGCAAAATTATCACTGTCAAGCTTTCTATTTCTAAAAATGCAAGTGAGGACAACATGCTCTCCAAAATTATAAATAACAGCCTGGTTCAGAAAAGTTGCAAGTTTTACTTCTATTCCATTGAATTCATCAAATTATAATTGTTAGCAAAATCAACAAAGACATTCAAAAGATAAGCTTTCAGCTTAGATCTGCAAGTACTACAATCCATAATGAGATAGAAATTTACTCCAATTGTCGAAGCTGAGATGCTGAATAATGTAACTGCAAGAGCCAAGGAAAATTTCCCAAACAAAACAGCTTAAATGTATTTTTCTCACATGTTCCAGAAAAACACAGAGAAAATCCATCTGGCAAACTTGTGAATGACATAGCCACAAACATTAGAGCAATGAAAAGTAGCTAGAAAAAAGGGAGTGGGTTTGAGACTTAAGAGTGATCTCCAATGTTTTGATAGCTGGAATCCATGCTAAGAATAACTCAGCAAAATTTTCAAGGCAAATATCAGAGCCAGGAACACGACAGAAAAGAGCTTAACTCTCCCTATGCCCTGCAATAACAACAACATGGAAACCAAGACAGTCCTTGGAATACATGTATATAACAATGTGATTTCTTTTGGTTTGACTCATAATCAAAGTTAATTGCCTGTTCCCAAAGTCAAAGCATTATGAAGAATCTCCAAATTTTCTGGTTGTGCATATTTGAACTATTCAACTTAAAGAAGACCTGATTTTTTTTTATTATCAGCAGCTGCACCATCACCATCACCATGACCACTATTACTTTTTCTGTTCCAAAACAGCAGGAGACTGGGCAAACAGTTTGCTGGAAGAAACACAAAGCAAAAACTCTGTTCCCTCTCATACCAAAAAACTTGAACTCTAAGCAGATGACTAATTAATGTTTTCTGTGACATACAATTAAATTATTTTTGAATATTTATTTTATCAATAATAACATTATTTGTAAATCTCTATTTAGGACAAGCATAGTCCCAAAGGTAATATTAAAAATTTAAATATAAAAATCATAATAAACAAATTAGCATAATAAACACATTAAAAGGAGAAGTTTAAGAACAACTAGATCCAGTGATCCACATCATTTTCAATTGTTTTGTCATTTCAGAAATATTTCCTTACTTAAACAGATCAACAGAATAACTGGGCAGGCCAAAAAGCAGTGGGAGTGGGAAAATTTCCATCTTCCTGCTGGCTTTCCCCACTGATTGTGGAAAGCTTGCATGGAGAAGGTCAATGGGAAAGCCAGCAGGAAAGCTCCCAAACTGCTTGAACAAGTCTGCCCCACCCACACACCCTCCTCCCAATCCTTCTGTGCTTGCATTGCACCAGCCACTCACACAGATGAGTACCTTCCCTGATCCAACAACACCCTTGTGCACCTTCCTGCGCTATAACTTCAAGCATCCTCATTGACTCCAGTTGTACTTCTCACACATACCAACCAACTCTCATGCACTTTTTGCACATCCACTGTCCAGTGGCCTTGGACTTGAAATTTGCTGCCATTTCTCCGCTGACTTTGCTTATAAGAAACTGCAGGGAATGTCGGCAATCACAATAGAGTTTAGACTTCCTGCTGATTTCCCCATTGACTTGTGGGAAGCTGCCATATAGTACTGGAAATTACTGTACAGTCAACTGACTACAGCAGTGTAGCAGAATGGCAGTGCTAAACTGGCCATAAATTTTCCAAATTTCAATCCCATGGGACTAAGGGTTCCCAGACTCGGGATGTATTCTGTAAGTTAGCCCATTTGAGGTACAGTGGTACCTCACAAGATGAATAACTCACAAGACGTGAAACTCACAAGACAAGCAAAAAAATTTAATCAAAACTTCGTGCCATACCTTGCACATCATCAGTAAGCATGCTCTGTATTTCCCGTTCAGGCAGCAACTCTCCGCGAGAGTTCTGCCGACGTAGCAAGCGTGCACGTGCATTCTGCCTACGCTGCCGCATGGCAGCAGATCGATATTCCTGATTGCAATGAGCACTGCGTAATGAGCTCACATGGGAAACCTCACAACGGAGCTCTCGTCTCTCGCTGCGTAAACAGCGTAAATTAAGTGAAAGGCATTCAAGAGAGAGAAATCCCAAGACTTCAGACTCCCGATTCAATCTCCAGGAAGTCCCCTCCCCCTCCTCTTCTTCGCGCACCGGGATATTCTCAAAGCACGCGCACATGCACACACGCACACACACAAAATAAACCAGAAATTATCCTTGTCCTTGCCCCAAATAAAGCAGTAATCCCCCCTCGTCGCTTCTCCCCTCACAGTACGGATGCCAGAAGTGCTTCCAAACCGCCCACGACACCCAGAAAAGCTGAGGGGATAGGCCCTTTTGCCTTGAGTGGTGGCAGCAGCGGATTCTCTGAGCCAGCAAGCAGCAGCCGAGTCCAGAAGCTGCCTCGAAGCAAATCTGTCAGTGCTGGTTAGTTTGCCCTATTTCTGCTTTATATCGTGTGTTAATCATTGTTACTTGTTTCAGATGTTAGGAACAATCATTTCTACATCAAATTCCATTGAAAATGATATTTTCATTTTTTGAATATTTTTGTGGCGTGGAACAGATCGTCCAATTTTCTATTGTTTTCAATGGGAAACCTCGTTTTGCTTTACAAGCATTTCACGCTAAGAGCATTCTTCCGGAACAGATTAGTCTCGTCTTGTGAGGCACCACTGTACTTTAGTTGTTGCCTTGTAATGCACCATTTTACCCAATTGCGTGTTCGAAATAGAAATGAGATTTTAGTAGCATACAGATAATTTAAAATCATTCATGTTTTAAGGCATGTCTATAACTGAATAAGGAAAGAGATAATCTAAATGCTTTGGGAAAGAATTTACACAAATAAAGTGCAAGAAAAGACTGCCACATTCCCCTCCATGATAATGTCTTTCCTGGGTGGGACAAAACATAGAAATTCCAAAGCATACCTTAAGCATAGTCAAGTTTATGTTGGAGGAGACAGAGCTTGAATAGCTTTACTCAAACAACTTCATATGCTTTTTGCTATACTGATTGAACACTATTCAGCCTGAACCATATGGAGGCATCAATGCTGCAGAGGCAGATCAGAAATATTCTACCATATATACTCCTCAAACTTAATAGTACCCAATGCTGGCCAAATGATGCTGGGATATGAAGCAGAAAATCCTAATAGCGGCTGTCTGCTCCAAGGAAAACACAGCAGACAAAATGTAAATACAGAGGAACCTTGGATTGCATAATTTGTTCCAGAAGAGTCTTAATCCAAAATGCTCTTATACCAAAGCGAATTTTCCCATAGGAAACAATGTAAACTCAGATGAACCATTCCACATACCCAAAACAATCATTTTCAATGGTATTTTATGTAAATTGTCCCTAATATCTGAAACAATGATTAATACACAATATAAAGTACAAATAAAACAAATTAACCAGCACTTTAACTTTTGCTAGAAGATTTTGAGGCAGGGGTTCCCAAGGGCCTGATCCATGCTGGGCAGAGAATAATGACTGTGGTTTAATTTGGGTGATGGTTCTTGATGGTCCCTTGGTTTATGTAATACGATTTCTATCTAGCCTTGAGAAGAGAGATTAGTGATTGGAGCAGAACTTCAATGGCCATGTAGGCGAAGGGATCTTCGCCATGAGGAGGTGATGAGGAGGTGATCAGGTATGGTATCAGGGAGAGGAATGCAGAAGGGCAGATGGTGGTGGATTTCACAAAAAGAATGGAAATGGCAGTGACAAACACATTTTAAGAAGAAGTATGAGCACAGGGTGATGTATAATAGTGGAGGAAGGTGCACACAGGTGGATTACCTTCTGTGCAGGAGATGCAGTCTGAGAGAGACCAGAGACTATAAGGTGGTGGCAGAAGAGTGTGTGCTTAGACAACACAGAATGGTGGTTTGCAAGACGATCTTAGAAGCAAGGAGAAGGAAGAGAGTGAGGACTGTACCAAAAATCAGATGGTGGAAACTGAAAGAGGAAGAAT
>JANHZU010001556.1:90401-101028 GCA_032468055.1 Acrochordus granulatus | reverse complement strand
TGGCTCCTCTGATGAGACCTGTCCAGTATGGTTGAACCTCTGGCAGAGCTCTCATCTTCTTCAGAGCACACAAGCCACCCAACAACAGCAAGGTGGTGCCTCACTGGGGGGCAAAGCTATATACTGTATGCCATACTCTATAAATGTATTATGAATGGGCACTGTTACTCAAGTTATTATAACTACATTTATCTCCTGCATTTCATTTTAGTTCTGATTTAATATTTAATAGTTTATTTTTTACATCAATAAGATTTGAGCATAAACATTACACTATTATTTAACTTTTATACATGTATACAGCTATGTCTGTCTGGATGATAATGTAATACATTTATTACTTTTGATTTCTTGAGTTGCATTTTGCATTCTTATGACAATATATAAGAGAACCTTTTGTATTCTCTTCTAAAGCGCAATGTTTTAATGATATTCTGAATAGCTAGCACTGTCAATAATGGACAACCCTTATATAAGTCCCACTGTGAATTCTAATGCATGAAATTACAAATCAATACTATATATATAATTATTCATATATATTTATATATATAAATTTTGAAAATTTTAATATTGGCATATTCTTTATGTTGGTTTATACTTTATTGTATTTATTTAATCAGTACAGTCTCATGGTTATTTTCAAAACAAAGTGATTTATTTTATAGTTTTCTCAGTATTTAAAAAATAATGGAAGATCTGTCAATACATAAGTATGTTAAATCAAGTAATTAGAAAGCAGAATAATCAGCAGATAACTCTTTAATCAGCTAAAAGCATTCATTAGAACTGTTCATTAAACTTGTAGGAAAAAAAATAAACTTATTTGTTACAAAACAAATAGACATAATTGAATGTTATCATTCTGGGTGAAGGGAGAACATATCTAAGGATGCTGGTGTTCCAGTGGCAAATCATAGATGCTAAGGATCCTCCAGCTCTGGCATTGCAAAGCTACAGAAAGCAGGTTAGCATAGCCAGACCACAGGAATATTGAAGCTCATTCCAGATGGGGACTTTCGTTCTTCAATTAACTTATATTAACTGGTTTCCACTTTTAAGCTGGGCAGCAGGAGACCAATGGAATGCCTGGTAAAGCCATTCATAGGAATGAAGTCCACAAAAGCTGTTATTACAGAAAAAGCATCAGAAATTTGTCCTGTAATAAATAATCTCTATGTGAATTGGCTGTCAGTGCTGTTGAAAAATCTCAGACTTCATAGGAATCTAGAAATGAAAAGGAAAACAGACTTAGTCCTTGGGGTGATAGAGAAAACCTGAGAAAGAGCAAAGTTCAACTCTAATACTTAGCTCAAGGTTTGAACTATCTTTGAGTGCTAGGACTGTGGCACATAGAAATCAAATCTAAAAAGTGTCAGTGGCCATAGGAGGAGTTATACCTTTCGTTAACCTTTTACATTAATCTAAATTAAACAGTTAAATAGTTCATTTTCCAGGTCACAGGAAAATGAAGCCTTTCTTAATGGAAACTGGAGATACCTGACATTCTTGTAGTTTCAGTATCTGAAAGGCTTGGCCTGAACTATGGATATGCAAGTATCAAGAAGTGGTGTTCTTGATATAGCCTTGATCTACCAAAAGAACCAAATTTAGTCCCCAGATGGTAATGACCCAAATATTACACCTGGGACTTTTTTGTATGTAACAAGCCAGAGATATATATTTGGATTCCTACTGGATCAGAATGAGTGGCTACTGCTGATGTTTAAATGTTTAGATGAGAAAGCTATTTTTTGAAGGAAATACCATATTGCTGAAAAAAGAGGAGAAAAAAGATTGATTCTGGTTCAACATTCAAAATGAACTATACCCCTCCTCTCTTATTTATCTGAAAATAGGAAAAATACTGTTATGCAGGGATGGATAACGCATTGGTGTCTTTTTGGAGGCCATAGACAATTATGCTATAAGGTAGGGCCACATCAGGTAAGTTGGGGGATTTTTGGTTTCAGGAGGATTTGTTTTTAATTTGTTGAGCCTATTTTAGTGAGCACATAGAAGTTTCTATATTTCTTGCCTCAAATTAATAGAAACCTGATCATTAAGTTTAAGCATAATTTTCAGAGGTGGCTTTAATGGTCACATAAAAAAGTGCTCAGGTGCCACATGCAGTTCTGTAGCTGAACTTTGCTTACACATACACATACTCTTCGATCCTACTCCAGCAGTAGTAGTGACTGCAAGCATAATTGAAAGTCTACTTGTATCTAACAGAGTGAGTAAACATGGCTACTGTCGATAATGGCTTAATTACTCTGGATTTCGGCTTAATTATTAATGGCTTAATTACTCTGGATTTCTGCATATAAATTAAATAAATAAATAAATTACTTTCAAAAAACAAAAGACACTAAGCCACCCAAAGAAAAATACCAATATTTCCAAAAGAATTTCTTAGATACATTTTTCGGGCATACCTAAGTTTTACAAAGCACCACAGTCTAGTTCTCTAAAAACTCATAATCCTTCCTTCATTTGCCAAAAGTTAGATACTGTGTAGTAGTTACCTTCATCTTTTAATTCAACTGCAAATCAAGTTCCAGCTATGAAAGAAAATCCTAGTGGGTAAGCAATCATGGCCCCATTTATTGCATCATCGATATAAATGATAGCTTGTTTTTCTCTTCTAGAATGTGGTCTGTATATCTGAAGAACAGACAAATTGTAGCTTACAGTGGCAGCCTTTGTAGAAGGGTTGAGAAGGTCAGAAGTTACTTGTCTCCTGCATGTTGATCTGAAGGGAACAGAGCACAGTCTAATGAAGGCAGAAAAACTTATCACTTTCAAGGAGCTCCAATCGCACTGAAATCCTGTGTTAATCCTTACTGCCTCAGACTTCCTCTGATAAATTTTACCCAGGGCTCATGTTATTTTCATTTTGATAATGCAGAGACTGAGCTGCAAAGAACTGATGAAGAAGTAATGCTGGAGAATCAATTGTGGGTTTGTTCTTTTTTCTTTCTACCTCACACCACCAGATGTTCATAATTTATAAGATGATATTATCCCATTCGTGTAAAGACTCAGCCTGGTTCCACACAGATAGGGAAACTCTTGAAATCAAGGCAAAGAGAGAGAGAGAGAGAGAGAGAGAGGCAGGCAGTAATCTTTTTCTTGTGTTTTGTTCCCATTTCTGGTAAATGTTACATCAACTAGAAACTTGATCCATGTTCAAGCAGTTATTGTAGGACCCAAATAGCTGGAGGATTTTCATGAGCAAATCTCACTGAAATAAGTGCAAGTAGCATAAGCCAAATATGCATATGTAAATTTTGCCTTTACTGAATTTCACTTTATTCAATGTTATTTAATCAGTGACTAATCCCAGTCAAATGCCCAGCAGTTGATTAAGGCCACATTATTTAGTGGAAAGCAGAAATGAAACTGAATGTCATCTGCACTTCAGTTGCAAATCAGTTTAATATATGTAGAAATTGACTGATGGTGAGTTTGTCAATGCTGATGGTGTTCAAATAGTGCTCTAGCTGTTTTGGGATTGTACCCAAGGTGCCTATCACTATTGGTACTATCTTTGTTTTATTTTACCACAGTTGTTCCTTACAATTATTGTCCTGTGAGTAGGTTGGCTCCAAACTTCTATGACTAAAGGTAGACTTGAACCTGGTTTCCCTAGCCTTAAATTAAAACCCTATGATACCACTCTGTCTCTCCTAGTATATGGTCTAAAATATTGTCTATAGGTGAGTTATTAAGACAGTCTAAAGAACAATCCTATTCATATTAGTAGCTTTTCAGTAAGCATTTACATGGTAGCAATAAATCCAAATCTAGCAAGTGTGGATTTTAAGGAACAATAAGATTAAATGAAGGTAGCAATAATGCTGAGAATTTTGTCCACTAGGTGGTGCTTTATCTCTTGCTTTACCTACCATAATTATAGTGTAATTATTTGATGCTGATAAGGATTATCAGTAAGTCTTTATGTGGGTGATAAAACAACTTTGTGCCGCTATTGGGGCAATCGTATAAAAGGCACAAAGGTCACTAATTAGGGTCTTACAGAAATCTATGCTACTGCATTTAGAGAATCTTAGAACTGCTAGGATGTTAACACTCATCAGTTCAGATTCCACACTTCTCCAATCCATGCAGGAAAAGCAGAGCTCCAGATCAAGCTAATTTGCAAATTAGGCTAGTTGCATTCTTCATAAGTGGATTTATTATGAAGACTGAAATTGATTTGAAATTGTATACAAGATCAAGTAATTTCTATTTGGAAAAAGCACTTAGAGAACTGTCACATGTACAACACGTAAGGCATGTCTGCTGCAACTAATTGTTATAGCAAAAAAAGAAAAAAAGTAATGCACTGACTTTTGCAACACTGACTACTCTTCCATAGCATCCAAGCTTTGTAATTCTTGCTCAGGATATTGTTAATATTCCAACTACTTTCATTTCACTTTCATCAGCAAGTCATATTTATACAGAGGTTGGGAAGAATTCCCCTGTTTAAAAGCTAATTGTTTGATAATTGCTGATCTATACCAATTTAATTGAAAACTGGAAAAAATATATTTTTGAAGAATGAACCAACGAACCAATCACCTCCTAATAATCAAGTAATTATAAGAAAATTTCTTTGATTAGTCCCTTAATCAACCTTTCTAAATGTGTTCCTCCTGAACCTCATCTTCTATAATTTCTGACCCGTATCACCACAGAGAATTGGTCCAAGAAATGGACATGTTGGAAAAAGCTGGCTTAAAAATGGAATTAAAAGATAGGAAGAAGAAAAGGGACATTTCAATACTTCTGAAAGATGTTCAGCTTTGGAGCATCTCCGTATTTAAGTACAATAATAATGGACTACTTTTTGTTTATAAATTTATAAAATTATAAATTTTGTTTATAAGTATATTGTCATCATTGACTATAACAATTCAGAAACATGTTTAATATTTTATGTTATATACATCACATGATGAAATCACAGATATTAAATATTTTTAAAGTGTGATTTACAGTGTCGCTGACTCCAGCTCCCTTTTTTGTATCAGAATGCTTGGGATTCATTGGTTTGTTTCTGAAAATCCATTTCCAATTAAGCCACTTCCTCTTCATTACTGTGAACTCACATTCCTGGGATTTTTTTTTTTACCCTTTTAGTTCTCTTCCAAATAATTCCTGAATTCAGCAGTGGCTCTCACTTGCACTTTTTTTTCAATTACTTCTTTTATTGCTTAACTTCCTTCCCATTTTAATATTAAGTCATGTCATGAACTGCACTAACTATAACATTTTAAATTCAGAATGAGAATAATTTAAGATTGATACATTAGAAACACCTATCAGATCAATTAATCCTATATTTCAAATGTGTGACTGAAGCATACATATATTCAGATGTAAACATGAAAAAGGAATAAATCAAAAGGTACGGCTGATGTAACTGTTTATGATAAAAGATTGAGAAAATTAGTAAATGGTACAAGTGTGATGAGAGATTTTGAATGTAGGACAGACATTTTTGGTAATGTCCAGAAGAAAAAATGGACTTGAAAGAAAAGGAATGAAGTAAAACAAAGGAGATGAAAGTAGAACCACAGGAAGAGAAAGTATGACTTCTTTATGAAAAAGTGCTATAAGATAACAATCTTTGGACAGAAATGAAAGTAAATGTAACATAAAAGGATTCTGCTTGGAACAGAATAAAAATATGCTACTGAAATATGAAAAAAGATGCTTACTGCAGTGATGAAATAGAAGAGACTGTGGAGGAGAATGAATGAAAATGAAGTAAGGTAATGCCAGGAGAATTTTAGAGGTGGAAATGATATGTTGCAGAGTGAAAATGAAATTAACGCTAAAAGGTTATTGTTGAATAAAAAAACTGATAAAAAAGAAATGCAATGTTGAAAAATGGTATGGGTACAGGTATAAACAATATAATTGGAAAAAATGTTACAATATATATATTGTTATGGAGTAGCTGAATTGTTCAAATTGTGTGTTATCACAGATGACTACAAAAATGTTATTATTCTCTTAGAGAGAAGGAAAATAACAAGAGTGAATACAAAACATACAAGGGATTTGTTTGTTTAATTTGCCTGAGGAAGATAGTATAATTTTGATCAAAAGAATATGAGAGGTACTAACAAGCCAAATTTAAAAAATGCAGTGTAGTGTAACTTTCTACTGGGCAGAGGGTAGAGCAGACTGGCCCTTTGCTCATCTTCAAAATACTTAAACCTAAAAAAATTATTTTTGCTTTATTAACCAAAAGAATATATGATAAAGCAAATAGGCCTGAATTATGAACAACTTTGGGTGTAGAAGAAATTAAAGGGTGGTTAATGAATGTGATAACGGTAGGATATAATGGAAATAAAGCATGCGTGAAAATGAAATTCTTAACTAATGGGTAAATATTGAGCGGAAAATAAGACAAGTATGTGTGATGTCCCCTTGGTCTGCTTAATATATAGATATATAATATGGATAAATATACATTTATGGTGTTATTAGATAATTGATTGCAGATGTTAATTAGATAGCATGATGCAGATATTTGTATCTGCAGATTAATGCATTAAAGATCAACATAGACAGAAAAAATGAAACAAGTAAATTCAAGATATAATAAATTAATTGAATTTATTAAATTTAATGAACAATATGAGGTCTTTTGCAAAGAAAATAATATTTGCTTACAAAATCAGTCTAACTATGTATAATAGCGTGTTTCAGTTTCTTATATAAAAGTGAGAGCTGGCTCATGGGATAAATATAAATTAAGCTGAATGCATTGAGAATGCATAACTTTAGGTGTTACTTTTCTGGCAGTTCAAGAAAATGTATGTCAAGGATAAATGGCTGTTGAAGACATGTAGATTGAATATACTGTAGAAGTTAACTCCACTATGAAGGAAGTTCACTCACTGAGGAAGCTGGTTACACAAAGTCAATGAAGGAGAATTGAACTGCAAAACAAATACAGTCTATGATGGAAGAGTGAATGGGTCACGAGGAAGAGGATGACTCAGAAAGTCATAGTTGAAGGGAAGTGATTTCTCAAAGAGAGCTCAGAAGTTCAAAGAACAAGGCAGTGTGTGAAGTGAGGATTGGATGTAGCAGAAGAAAGGATGATTTTCAAGGGAAGAAAGATATGGAGGGAATGGTCTTGATGTATGCTAGTCTTAATTACACATCCATTTGTTTTTCTTATCCCACACCTTGATTTTTGGCCTATTATTTCTTACTGCTTTTCTGGACTATACATAATGCTACTTATACTGCAGGGGGATAGTCTGATTGGTATGTATTGACACTAGATAAAACTGGGCCAGTCAAACAGAAAATGAAGTCCAAATTAAAGGTAATTCTAGACTTGAATGTTGCTCATTTATTGGGACTTGAATGTTGCTCATTTATTCTCTTGGTCACTATTTTTCCCCATCAGTGATAAGATACTGTATATTTGTATTTTTCTAATTCTAAAGGCACATTTCTGTCCCTTTTCATGATTTTTTAAAATATCTTTTCTATTCACCTAAATGATATTTAGATATCATTTAATATCTAAAAATGAGATATTATGAGGAATATAAAGAAAGTTATATTTTATTTTCAACTCTGCAAAGAAAATCTCAAAGGAGAATCTGTTTCATTAAAGTAGTTGTGTATGTCTTGTGGTAATTTAGGTAATTAGATTTGTGATTCAGAAATCTCAATGCTTGGGGAGAATTTTAAACTATTGTTTTTAGAAGCATGAAGCTGTTGTCCCATTTAACTGCAGCCAACAGCATAGCATTTCCACTGGCTCCTTGCAGCATTTCAACTATATTAATTGGGTGTGATTGAATTTTGCCATTACTTACTCCCATCCAACTAAACAGGTTTAAGCTCAAAATGAGTCACACAAACTACAGCACAACTGACTCCCAAGCCACCACCTACATTCTTGTGATGTGAAAAGAAACTATTTCTCATTCCCCATAAAACACAAACTCTGTAGTTATCTCCATGGTTGTTGAAGCCTATTAATGGGATCTGCTAGATTCTGATTTGTTTTTTTTTAAGTTTGTTTTTGGCTTTATTTACTTTTATGCTTTTCTTGCATTGTTATGATGATCCCTTTTTCTATTTCCCTGAGCCCACATTTTTAGTTGCTATGAAAGAAAAGCAAATGCCACCCATACTTAAATTGGTGTTGGAGCTCACACAGCTTTGCTTTCAGTATCACAGGGTCCTGCTGAATTACAAAACGTTATGCTACTTTGAAGTGTCTGCCCATCTCTCCAGGTTCCCAGGAGTTCAAATATTCTTAATAAAATGTTTGCTTTATTCATTAATTTTATTTATTTCACTATTACATTTAGAGGCTGCCTGACTCTGGACAGTATATACTTAAAATGATAGAAAACAATAAGAAAAAGTAAGATCATGTGCATCTGGATAACTTCACATATCTTAAAACATAACTGACAGGTATTAATAGCCATCCTACCACAAGGCCTGGGAGAATAGCCAGGTTTTTAACAACTTCCGGAACATTTACAAGGTGAGGGTCACATAGATATTTGCATTCTACCTGTTGCATTTGTCTTCTAAGAGAACATCAGAGAGCAAATCTGTGGAAGAGCCATTGAGAATTAGCAATATGTGATTAGCTCGCTCTAAGGGAATTGGATTGATTGCAATTCCCAACAACGTAAAGGAAATGATGAAGTTATTTTCTCTTAGGTGATTTAATAATTTTGATAGAGAACTGTTAGGAAGAATGCAGGACTTGAACCCACAAATTTATTCTAATGTCTTTATACATTTAGGAACAAATATTTACTTAGGCCTTATATCTTAATGTTAACTTCTGTGTTGAAACATTTCATAGTACTTTAACAGTTATTAAATTATTTCATAAAACAAATAGTTTTTTTAAAAAAAATAGGTATTAATCTTTAGACTTTAGAATTTTAGACTTTGAGGGCTGATTTATACTTGTGTGCTTATTAAGTGCTGCCTATAATATCTGAATGAGTAAGCTGAAATATCCTGATTCTGTATTTAAAATGGAGCTTTTCATATATTTTAACAATATGGTGTTGAGAAATAGTAATGTTACTACTCTTCCTATTGTAATATCAAAAGCATTCCTGCCTGTTCAGCTGAAATTTTGAAGAGAGGTTTTAGTTTCTCAACTTCTCTGAAATGAAAGATATAAAAATAACTTCAACACTGCACAAATGCACTGCTTTCTCTTAATTGGGATCTCTTTGCCATCTTACTTCTGGGTGTATGTATAGTTTGGTCCTTCTTAATTTATTATGTGGGCCTTCTAAATGTAGAACAATATGCCCTTTAAAAGACATCTCAGACCTACTAGTTTCACTATATAGATAATTATGTAGTTTGGTTACCTGAATATCATCTCAACATGTGGAATAAGGATGCTGCAAGACCATAATCTGTTCTGGTCTCTGATGCACTATGCAAGCAGACCCCTATTTTTCCAAATCAAGTAGCTCTTTGTATACATACTATTCTTTATAAAAAGTATACTGAGGGTATATAAAAAGTATACTGAGTATACTTAAACTTCAACTCTGCAAATCTGTTTTTTTTCCAAACAGCTAAAAGCAAATGTCTTATGTTTTCAGGTCTCTCAGCTTTAACACTAAAATACACTTCATATATCATTTCACAATCTCTCTGTATGACCAACCCCTCCTCACTGCACTTCTTTCACACAGTTATTTACTCTTGTATTCAGTTCACATTCCTTCAGCAACTATTTATCCTTGAACCTTTCTCTTCCTGTTTTAGCACACACAGTTCTGAAATGTTTCATTCCCACTGCAGTCCATTTACTTTTAAATTTATCCTGATCTATTCAACTTTCAATTCCATAGCACAAAGTAGGCAGAAATATTCTCTTATATATAGCTATTTTGCTTAAGTTATGATACCTAACCTTGAGGCTGTAGCATATCAATTAAAAAAAACCTTATTAAATAAAATACAGGCTGTCTTGACAAAATTTCAGTGTAGTTACACATACAGAGACACACAGCCAAAATCTTGTTCAATCAGTATAGTAAGAAAACGGAAGTGATCAAATTCAGATTCCAGATCTTAGAATACTTAGCAGCAGACTATAGATTTAGGAAGTCATCCCAGCCAAAGCAGTGGAATTTTGCCATCTCTTTTTTATGACTTTGCAGCATGTTGAATTTTTATGCGATTTTTGGAAAGACGCATACAGTTAATTCATCTCAGGATAATTCCTGGGCATTGACTCAAGGAAAAGTTTTGTCACTGTTACCCACTTTTGCAGACAGATAGCACCTGGATAGAAGACTATGACTCCCTCTGCTACTAGAAACAAACCTCATAAGAAGTACTGATCCACAGTGATGGTCTTTTTTGGTTTCACAGCATGAATATGATTTCTAGTCAGCTTTCTTTGAGGGGGTCTGATGATGAAGATGATGATGAATGAAGAAGATGAGATCTCTAAAAAGTAGAATGATAACAGTGGTGCCTTACAAGACGAGATTAATCCGTTCCAGAAGAACACTCTTAGCGCAAAATGCTCGTAAAGAGAAACGTAGTTTCCCATAGGAAACAATGGAAAGTCAGA
>JANHZU010001556.1:46722-60565 GCA_032468055.1 Acrochordus granulatus | reverse complement strand
CCATTCAATTTCACACAAGGTTTGGAGCTTAGTGGGGTCTAACTTTTGTCCATAATCCCTACTAAATCCTTTCTTAAAATGTTTTAACATACATTGAAGAGGCGTCTGTGGGACGCTTCCTCCACCACCATGTTATTTTCCTAATTCAATCTATCCTACCACTGACCCATAGAGCCGGATGTTCCAACAGTCTCTAGGTGGGAAATGCAGCGGTTGTGACTTCAGTCACCGGTTAACTCTAGATAAGCCACCCACACAATTCTTGGGAATAAGGGTATACGCCAAAGCCTTTTCCCTGGAGGTGATCAATCTCCACTTCCACTCTTACAAATGAGTGGGACTATTTTCCCCTCATACTTGCTTGCAGGAGTTTCTTCAGCTCACTGGTTCCCTTTGCAGGCACTTGTTCTGAATCCAGGGGTTCTTGGACCTCATGTCTGTGACAGTCGCTGTCCACCGACCTGGTCAGTCCCCTCCCCGGAACAATCTTCCATGGCACACCTTGATGAGAGTCGGCCACCCCAGTGGATGACAGCTGTGGGAGATGGTCCTCAGAGTCCCAACAACTCACCCAGTCCCATCTGGGTCGCCAGAAATGTTATGGAAATGATGAGACTGAGGCTCTGGATCACAGAACAAGTTGAGTTTATTTGCGCAAAGAAAGGTTCAGAGCAATAGCTTGGCAAATTCCGAATAACCTTTAACAGTCAGGCCGTGGCTTATATAGCATAAATTCAAAGAGACACATGTCAAGATGTTGAATCTACAGAGCAGTCTCAACTTCCTTCTTAACTCATCCTGCTTATCTTAACACATCCTTGCTCTCTTAACACACCCTTGTTATCAACACCTCCTTGTTCTCTTAACACACACCCTTGTTATCTCAACACAATGTGCATCCCCTCTTAGGCATCCCATCTTATTCCCCCCTTTGAGACTCTATGGAGTCTCACATTCAAAATAATTTGGATCCTTGTCAGATATTCTTGAATATTCCCACATTGCCATTACCTGAGCTGTAGCTTTTCTTTCTGCTAATAAGGAAAGGCTGTTTGATATAGTTCATATAAAAATAGGAAGGATGCAAGGTAGAATTATACAGCCAGCGGCTATCATCCCAGTTAAGGCTACTATTGCCTGTAGGCCTGGTAATTTTGGAAACCAACCAGAAAATACTTCTCCAAAATTAAATCCTGACCAAGTTTGGACTGGCACATGCACTAACCGGTGCATCTCGTCTGTCAGCTGTTTGACCACTTGACCTATTTCATCAATTTGGAGACAGCAGTTCGACAAATTAAATTTTCCACACACTCCTCCCCCTCCTTTGCTAACAAATGATCTAAAGCGAGGCAGTTCTGATACACCGCAGTGCATAGCTTATCAGTTGCTTTTGCAATAATATTTAAAGCTCCATCAATTCTTCTCCCAGATAATTCCAGCACTGCCTGTAATCTTATAATTCTGTTCAACATGTAAATAGGTGTCCTGTACCCATATGCACCATCTTCAGCCCAGGTAGCTGGTCCATACGTACAGATGATTCTTTCAGGAGGCCATTGGTCTCCCTGCATCATCTCAGCTGTACAGGAAAATCAGATTCCAGTGATCTTTTCTTTTTTCCTAATTGGTCATACATGGGTACTCCCAACATCTACTTGCTTTTGATAGGCAATAGGAAAAATAATGGCTTTATCCATCCTAACACACAAGTACCTCCCCAATTGACAAGTAGAGCCTCATAAACTTGGTTTCCACATATCCGATACATACCAGTAGGGGTGATCCACATGTTGTTGGTGCTTTGCTTTAAATATGTGCCCCAACTTGTTAAATTAAACTTAGGGGATTCAGTTTGATTCCCTGGGGATGTCCAGGTGGTATATTCCTCATTCCAAGTTCCTAGACATATGAGGTTCCCTACCTCTATTGATCCATTCCTTTGAAAACAGCCATGTCCTACTAAATTAGTACTCAAGGTCCAGATTATGGCATTATTGTTACCCGTGCGGCCAGTAATATTCCCGTTTTTAGTTATTAAAAGTTTCAGGATCAGCTTCTAATGCTTCCCAAGGCCATTGGTATCCCATGTTTGTTCCTCCCCAGTCAAAACAATTCTTAACTGTCAAAGTTTTAGTAATATCTTCAGCTAGCTCAATAAACAAGTTAGTGGCCTTTTGCTAATGTCAATTCCTCTAATTTCTTCAGCTGATTGTATACAGACCATCCCAGGGTACGCTGGCATAATTTTTTTCTTAGTTATATACATCATAGGGTCACTTCTTATCCCCTCAATGCCGAACCCATATGTAACTCTTTCCCCATGAGTTTTTCTTACTTTCAGACTCACTTGGTTACTGTTATATACTCTTTGGAACTGAGATAAGTCTGAGCAACCTCTATATCTTCCTCCAGTATAATCGCATACACAGTCCCACCCACTGCATTTGGTAGATGCAGCACAGGGGACCCATTGGTTGGGGTTTCCATATACCCAATTTAAATTAGTGGCACACAAATACTTATGATTACCTTTACAGCTATTGACCCATGAAGAGGAGCCACATTTAGGTGAGGTCTTTGGGGAAGTGCCAATGTCCGTGCAGGTATCAAAAATGAGTATAACCGATTGAGTGCCTTGCTGTAAAACTTTTGTGGAATTTTAATAGAACAATTTGTCCCCACCCTCTGGGTTAGATCTGGTAGAGACCGCTAAGCCTACATAAACAGTAAAATTTAAATAAATCGGGGTGGTAGGGTCAAAACAAACGGTTTTCTTGTTCAACATACATTTTGAATACTGAGTGCCATAAAACTGACATGTTTTCTATAAACTCGTGCAACCTTTTGGTGCTTGGGTATGGTATATTAAGGTTTTAACAGTCATCTACTTGTGCAACCTTTTGGTGCTTGGGTATGGTATATTAGGGTTTTAACAGTCATCTACTCGTGCAACCTTTAGGGTTTTAACAGTCGTCTCTCCCTTGATTGCATTTGTTATACAATCATTACAGTCATCTTGGGCTGGTCGACTGTTACTTTGACTTTTACTTTTACTACCCTTTATTCTTTGAGTACCGTCTATTCGACTACCCTCTATTCCCCCCTTAGGAAACACAAAAACTATTAATAAAAAAATGGAGGTCATTATGCTTCGGCTGTGCGTAGAATTATCAGCTTCCGGAGTGACAATAGCAGAGCAGGGAGTTCAGCTGTGTGCAGGGGTGTCAGCTCCCGGTGTGACACCAGCAGAGCATTGGATGGTGAGTTTAAGATGATTGTGTGGATGTGAAGTTGTCTTCCACGAGTCCGTCGCCACCAGTTTAACTTGGGACCAGTGGATCCATGAGTGGGATCCACTTTGAATGGATCTTTGACTGCGAGAGGAGAACACATAACCACAGTATACAGGCCCTTCCATGCAGGGACCAAGGGTTCATGTTTCCAGTTCTTAATCCAAACTTTGTCACCTATTTGAAAGGGATGGATTGGGGTCTGCAATAAAGGGGTTCTTTTTTCAACTATATATTGCTGCAAATTGTGAACCTGGGAGTTCAATGATTGAATTAAGCAAGTTGTCAGTGAAGGTCCTGGCTGGGCTAGATCGACAGCAGGCTGATCCAAGTCAGAAGCTAACAACTGACATGTTTTCTATAAACGAGGGGGTCTCCCACGTAACAACTCAAATGGAGACAGGTTATTGGGACTCTTGGGTGTAGCTCGTACAGCAAAAAGAGCTAAGGGCAAAGCCTCTGTCCATTTAAGATTAGTTTCCTGAAGATGTTTGTTAACTATTCTTGATGGTCCGGTTCATTCGTTCCATGTGACCACCGGATTGAGGGTGATAACTACAATGAAGCTTCCACTGAACATTCAAAGCCTTTGCCACTAGTTGTACTGTCTTATCAACAAATTTGGGCCCATTATCAGAAGAGATGCGAGATGGGAGGCCATATCGAGGAATAATTTCTTTTAGCAAAGCTTGTGACACATCTTTGGCTTGCTTGGTTCGAGTAGGGATGCACTCAGGCCATCCTGAATAAGTGCATATCATTACCAATATTGCCTTATAATGCCCAGATTTGGGCATGTCAGTAAAATCAGTCATGAGGGAGTCAAAAGGAACATTCCCTTCAGGTTGGCGTCCAGTAGGTAATGATGGACCCTGTCAGGGATTTGTCCTGGCACAGATGACACACTGTCTAGCAGCTTGAGCACACAGGATATGCAAGCGATTGATGTAAAGATCATGGGATAAAGCTTGGGCCAAAGTGGTTTTTCCATGTGGGTGGTTTGGTGAGCATTATATATGATCTGCTAAGCTTAAGACTGTGGAATAAAGACACGGCAGTCAGGTAAAATATACCACCCATTTTCAAGCATTGCTGCCAGTTCAGTTTTGGCTTTGACATGTTCAACAGCAGAATAGGAGGGATTTGGAGGTAGGGGGCAATCCATAAGGGCAAACACGGAGTGGGCTTTTCAGTATCAAGGGCTGCCCTTTTGGCTTCTTGATCTGCTTTTCTGTTTCCACGTGCTACTTTTTCAAGACCTTTTTGGTGTCCTTTGCAATGAATTACAGCAATTTTTAAAGGTTCTTGCACACTGTCAATAAGATGGAGGATCAATTTACGATGTTTTATGTCTTGTCCGTTAGCAGTGAGTAATCCTCGTTCTTTATAGAAAGCAGCATGAGCGTGAATTGTCAAAAAAGCATATCTATAATCTGTCCAGATATTGACTTTTTCCTTACAAGCTTTTTCACAGGCTCACAACAAGGCCCAAAGTTCTGCTGTTTGAGCACTAGTGCCACGAGGCAGGGGTCCACTTTCAACAACTTGTTCAGTGGTTATCACAGTGTATCCAGAATATTGTTCGCCATTTTGGAGGTAGCTGGATCCATCAGTGAAAAGTTCTAAAGTTGCATCCCCAAGAGGGGTGTCTTTTAAATTGGGTCTACAAGAAGAGGTAGAATCTATAGTCTGAATGCAGTCATGTTCTGTAATGTTTCCTTCAGATGGTAGCAAAGTGGCGGGATTTAAAGTAGTAGTCTGGACTACCATAACCTGAGGATTCTGAGTGATTAAAGCCTTATATTTGTACATTCTAGGATTTGTTAACCACAGATGTCCTTTTTGATCTAAAATGGATCGAAGAGCATGAGAAGTATATTAAGTAAGAGGTTGTCCAAATGCTAGCTTATTAGCTTCTTGCAAAAGGGGAGCTGCGGCAGCTAAAACTTTGAGGCAGGTGGGCCAGCCCTGGGACACTGTATCCAATTGTTTTGACAAGTAAGCTACTGGCCTCTGCCATGGGCCAAAGGGTTGAGTTAATACTCCCAAGGCATTATTGGCACGAGTGTCCACATACAATTGAAAGGGTTTATCTAAATCTGGCAACCCCAACGTAGGGGCCTGCAACAAAGCACCCTTTATCTTTTTAAAAGCCGTCATCTGGGTTTCCGTCCAAATTAAAGGATCAGTTTCTGGTCCTCTAGTGGCCTCATACAAAGGTTTGGCCAGCAAACTGAAATTCGGTATCCAGATATGGCAAAATCCAGCAGCACCCAAAAAACCTCGCACTTCTTTTCTGGTTGTTGGTAAACCAATTTGACACACAGCTGCTTTTCTTTCATGTCCAATTTGTCTCTGGCCATGTGAAATCTCATAACCCAAATACTTCACATGTTGTTGTACTAGTTGCGCTTTCTTCCGCGATGCTTGATATCCCTTTTTGAGCAAGATTTGAAGGAGGCAGGCTGTGTTGTTCCAACAACTATCTTTGGTACTTCCAGTTATGAGGACATCATCAGCATATTGAATAATAATTTCATGGGGCATCACAGGTTCAAATTCCTCTAAGTCTTTCCCTAAGGCCTCACTAAAAAAATAGGAGAATTTTTAAATCCTTGGGACAGCCTAGTCCAAGTGTACTGATGGTTATGGCCTCTCTGGGGATCTTCCCATTCAAAAGCAAACAATAGTTGGCTAGCAAAATGGATAGGGATAGAAAAAAAGGCATATTTCAAATCTGTAACTGAAAACCATGTGGCTTCAGAGGGTATAAGACTCAAAAGCACATATGGGTTAGGAACAGAAGGGTGTAGGGTCACAGTTGCACTATTGACAAGTCTCAAATCCTGAACAGGTCTATATTGTCCATCTGGCTTTGGTATAGGTAGGATGGGCGTATTCCAAGGAGATTGAACTCTTTTCAAAATTCCAAATCTTAAATATCTATCAATATGTTCTTGAATAGCCAATGCGACGAGCAGTGGATAAGGTCGCTGTCGAAGGTGAATGAGCATGAGGCTTTATCTCTATTATTATGGGGGCATGATGAGATGTGAATCCTGGGTCATTATCTTCAGCCCACACACCTGGGACCTGGAAGGACTTCCATATTTCACTGGTTTGGGGCATCTGCACCATCATGAGTCTCCATGTTTCATCAACAGGGTGATCTAATATCAGGCTTGGTGTTTTCAAATCTAAATTCATCCTATTATCTTCAAAATTTCAAAAGAAATGGTCACTTTCAACTTCCCTAACAATAAGGCTATTGGACACTTGGGGATATAGATAAATTGATGTGACTCTGAATGATTTGCTTGCTGACACATGACAGGTTTCAACACTGGTTGGTGTTTTATATGCCCACTGACACCTTGTACTGGGACAAATTCAGTTGTTTTAGGGGCAGCGGGTGATGTCAAAACTGAGCGAGCTGCTCCTGTATCAATTAAAAATTCAGTGGGTTGGCCTCCAATTATCATTTTAACCAAGGGTTCTTGGAGGCCAATCAATTGAGAACCCGGTCCCCGTCACTCGTCTTCTCTTACAGCCAAACCTATGAGATCAATGAATGTTGAGGTGGGGGATTGAGGTAAGAAGGGAGCATGGTCCCTCGGGTCTGACCTTGGTAGTCATAAACAAGGACGTCTCTGGTCCTCTCCCCCTAGTTCTTCCTCTTCCCCTTCCTCTGCCTCTGAAGGATATGAGTTCATGCTGGTGGGGACATTCTCTTTGCCAGTGTCCTTCCTCTTTACACAGAGCACACTGGTTCCTTCCGACAACTGTTTCTCTCTGTGACACAATTGCTGCTGCCAAGAGGGTAGCTTTTTGTTGCAACTTAGTTTGCTTTTTCTTTTCCTCCTCTCCATCTCAACTGACAAAAGTTTTTCGAGCTATTTCCATTAACTCACTCATGGGCTTTCCTAAAGCGCCCTCAAGTCTTTGCAATTTTCTCTTGATATCAGAGGCACTTTGAGAGATGAAAGCCATGGGCATCATGTGGGCATTTTCTGGAGCCATTGGGTCAATTGGAGTATACAATTGATAAGCTTCAACCAGACGACTATAAAAGGCCTCTGGAGACTCATTAGGCTCTTGTATAATTAGGGAGGGTTTTGACATATTTGTTACAGGCTTCCCTGCTGCCTTTAAAGCAGCCACTACCAAATTTTGGTAGTCTTTTAGGTCACACATATGTTGATAGGGATCCCATTGGGGGTCCTCCAATCTTTCAGCAACAGTGTCTTGTAGGTCGCCGCCTACTTGTAATTGGACTTTAACCAATTGTGGTACTGCTGCTCTCAATTTTTCCCTATCCTCCGGGGTCAGCAAGTATTAAGCAATTGTTGAACATCTCCCCAATCAGGATTATGAGTCTGCATTATGGTTTGGATCAAATCAGCCACCTCACGAGGCTTATCACTTAAAGGTCCATAATGTTGTTTCCAGTTTATTAAGTCAGAGGCGGTGAAAGGGATATATTGAAAAAGAGGTTGTATTACAATTGACCCATCTGGCTGTAAAACCCTTTGATCTACTTGTCTGAGGGGAGCCAAAATTTAAGCTTTTCTGGTTCGTGCAGCTACCAGTGAGGGAGTAGGCAAAGTGGATGTTACTTCTCCCTCTTCTTCTTCTTTCCGGGCTCGTACTTTGGGATGGATATTGGGACCCTCATTATTAGATGAAGTGGCCTGGTTAATATCTCTGTGAGGGTCAGGATGTATGTATCCTGGTGCATATGGCAGGGGGTTGGTATGAAGAGGGGGTATCTGAATTTCTTCTTCTTCGCTGGGTAAGACTTTCTTCTTATCTTTCAGGTGGGTTTTGTTTGCCACCATGACCCGAATGGCTTCGCATTTACATTTCATAAGCCATGGGGGATTTTCTGCCACATTAACTTGCCACTGGTCGATATAGGCATATTGATCAGGGTGACCAGTCATTGGGTTAGTTCCTTTCATATGGACTTCTTTTATGATGTTTCTTGTGCTCGCCACCCCACTTCCATTGAAGGCCATTCGATTTCACACAAGGTTCGGAGCTTAGTGAGGTCTAACTTTTGTCCATAATCCCTACTAAATCCTTTCTTAAATTTTTTTAACACACATTGAAGAGGTGTCTGTGGGATGCTTCCTCCACCACCCATTTTATTTTCCTAATTCACAATCTATCCAACCACCAACAGCCGGACATTCCAATGGTCTCTAGGCAGGAAATCCAGCAGTTGTGACTTCAGTTACTGGTTAAGCCTAGGTAAGCCACCCACACAATTATTGGGAATAAGGGTGTATGCCAATGCCCTTTCCCTGGAGGTGATCAATCTCCATTTCCACTCTTACAAATGAGTGGGACTATTTTCCCCTCATACTTGCCTGCAGGCATTTCTTCTGGTCACTGGTTCCCTTTGCAGACATTTGTTCTGAATCCAGGGGTTCTTGGACCTCATGTCCATGACAGTCGCCATCTACTGACCTGATCGAGGTACTTCCTGGAACAATCTTCCGTGGCATGCCTTGACAAGAGTCGGTCACCCTGGCGGACGACAGCTGTGGGAGACGGTCCTCAGAGTCCCAACGACTTGCCCAGTCCCATCTGGGTCACCAGATATGTTATGGAAATGATGAGACTGAGGCTCCGGATCACAGAACAAGTTGAGTTTATTTGGGCAAAGAAAGGTTCAGAGCAATAGCTTGGCAAATTCTGAACAACCTTTAACAGTCAGGCCGTGGCTTATATAGCATAAATTCAAAGAGACACATATCAAGATGTTGAATCCACAGAGCAGTCTTAACTTCCTTCCTAACTCATCCTGCTTATCTTAACACACCCTTGTTATCAACACCTCGTTCTCTTAACGCACCCTTGTTATCTCAACACAATGTGCATCCCCTCTTAGGCATCCCAACTTATTATTACTTTGCACCTTCCCCTTATCCCCCGCATCAAGTTTAAACTTTATCCAGCATATCCTTCAAACTTTATCCACCATATTCTTCAAACTTTTTCTCCAGGTAAATCGAACAGTAGCCATTTTAATATATATTTTTTATTTCTACAATTCTCTTCCTATGCTTTCAAAAAGAGGAAGTGGCTACAAAAATAAAAAATAAACTAAATTAAGGCAAGCCTCTCTGTTTTAAGAACCAGAGTCAAAAAGAGAACACTAGAAAGGGACCAGATCCTTTTATAATAACAGAAATATGTTTTATTAGCATATACCAATTTTTAAAATTTCTTTACTGTTTTTATCAATTTTGTTTTCTACACCTTGCTGTTTAATAAACAGATAAACAAACAAGCAAATATATTACCTTGCATATTTCTATTTTAAAAGCCTTCAACATTAGGCCTGGAAAGAGGCTGTGCATGAGACTGTAGGGGCCTGTTTCCAGTCTGGAGAAATAACTGCAACTGTGACTTCAGGCCTCACGGCAATCCGTGTCAGTTCACATTTTAAGACATGAAAAATAGTCTGAGGCCAACTTGCTAAGTACTTGGCTTTATTCTACTTTTGAAAAGGCAGAGAGATAAGAAACAAACCCAGAGATCTGATGACTTTCAAAAAGAACTTTATAAAAGCTTGAGAACCAAATATTTATAAATGATGTTGCCAATTGTCTAGGGCTGAAGGCTAATATATTCAGCCATTACTAAAAGGATTATACATTTTCCCATTGTAACAGTACTAGCCAAGAAATAGCTTAACATTCAAACACCAATAATAATTACACAAAAATGCAGGAGATATGACTTGGACATGGAAAGAGTTGAAGATCTCATTTTAGGCAATGCCTCTCTCCCAGTATTCTACCTGTATGAATGTGGTATACATGGTTTGGTTTTTATTTTTGAACTCCATTTTAACTTTTTAAATTTACTTTTAAACAATTCATATTGTTTTAATAGGGCACATGGTGGTGCAAATGGGTAAGATGCTGGGCTTGTTGGCCAGAAGATTGGCAACTGAAGTTCAAGATCCAAGAGCGACCATGTAACGGGGTGAGCTCCTGATGTCTGCCTAGCTCCTGCCAACCTAGCAGTTCAAAAGCATGCAAAGATGCAAGTAGATAAATAGGTAGCATCTTTGGTGGAAAAGGTAACAGTGTCCATGTGCCTTGGCCTATAATTATGCCGGCCACATGACACGGAAGTGTCTTCGGACACACTGGCTCTTCGGCTAGGAAACAGAGATGAGCACTGCCCTCTAGAGTCAGCCATTATTGGCAGGAGAAACCTTTACCTTTATTGTTTTAATATATTATTTGCACATTAATTATCTGTAAATTGCTTTGGTATTTGTAACAATAGGAAGCTGTATACAAATATAATAAATAAATGCAGAAATGCAAATAAATACTTTTATAGTAGTAGCACTTACACTGTTTTATGCATCCTTCTTTTACTACCAAGTGTATTTTATTTTCTCTGAAGACAACAAATTTTGTGTGAAAAAGAAAAGGTTATATACTTTACTAAGATAACATATTCTAGATATTAAAATTAAAATAATTATAGTTTTGTGAAACTATATATTTTTATTTGGAAACAGCTATTTTGACAGCATGAAAAGAAATGCTTTGCATGTGTTCCCACATGTTGTGAAGCACCTTTTTCAAATGCTTAAATAGATTTAAGTAATTTTAATGAGTAAAAATGTAGAATACATTTGATTAATACTTTGGGGAAATGCACTGAATTACTACTGATCATCTTTGAATCTGAATTCAGAGCAAATTTTTTAGCCAACTTAACAGAACAAGTTGGATAAGACAATGCATTTTCAAGATTATAACAAGAAAAATTATCAATATTTAAAAAAATCCATTTTACTTTTAAAGTAAACTGTTGTTGCAAACACATATTCTTCAGTATTTGGAAATTCTTCTTTCTCTATCTGAACAAATTAAGTTTAAGAGAATATACGGAATCAATGAGACAAATTTAAAGTCAGTGGGACCATCAACAAAAAGCTGAGGAAATAGTCAATGAAGTTTTCAGAAAGAGTGCTTTCTACCTCTGAGATTTTCTGAATTATTGTACAATTTTGCCCCTGAATGTTATCTGAGCTTCATGTGAGACTTATTAATTACAAGAGTGCAATATCTTGTAATTGCATCTTGGGAATCAGTGAACTAAAATGGATGGGTATGGGCAAATCTAATTCAGATGACCGCTATATCTACTACTGGGGACAAGAATCCCTGAGAAGAAATGCAGTAGCTCTCATAGTCAATAAAACAGTGGGAAAAGCAGTACTGGGGTACAATCTCAAAAACAACATAATAATCTTGGTCTGAATCCAAGGCAAACCATTCAACATAACAGTAATCCAAGTCTATGCCCCAACCACTGATGCTGAAAAGGCTGAGGTTGACCGGTTCTATGAAGGTCTACAACACCTGCAAGACGAACACCAAAAAAAAGATGTCCTTTTCATCATAGGAGATTGGAATCCTAAAGTAGGAAGCCAAAAGATAACCAGAATAGTAGGCAAATTTGGTCCTGGAGTACAAAATGAAGTAGGGCAAAGGGTAACAGAGTTTTGTCAAGCGAACAAGCTATCATAAAAATACACTTTTCCTACAACTGAAGAGGTGTCTCTCTACATATGGACATCACCAGATGGTCAACACTGAAATCAGATTGATTATATTCTTTGCAGCCAAAAATGGGGAAACTCTATACAGTCAGTCAAAACAAGCTGACTGTGGCTCAAATCATGAACTTCTTATTGTAAAATTCAGGCTTAGGGAAAACCACTAGTCCATTCAGGTATATCCTCAATCGTATCCCCTATGAATATACAGTTGAGGTGATGAATAGATTTAAGGGATTAGATCTGGTAGACAGAGTGCCTGAAGACCTATGAAGTACATAACACTGTACAGGAGGTAGCAACTAAAACTACCCCAAAGAAAAATAAACACAAGAAAGCAAAGCGCTGTCTGATGAGGCTTTACAAATGGCTGAGGAAAGAAGGAAAGGAAAAGGCAAGAGAAAAAGGAAAAGATATACCTAACTGAATGCAGATTTCCTGAGAATATCAAGCAGAGATAAAAAGACCTTCTTAAATTTATATTGCAAAGAAATAGAGGAAACCAATAGACTGGGAAAGACTAAAGATCTTTTCAAGAAAACTGGAAATATCAAAAAACTTTTTATGCAAAAATGGACATGATAAAGGACAAAAATGTTAGGGACCTAAGAAATTAAGAAGAGATGGCAAGAATATACAGAAGATCTATACAAGAAAGATCTAAATATCCCTGATAATCAAAATGGTGTGGTCACTGACCTAGAGCAGGACATCCTGGACTGTGAAGTCAAGTGGGTTTAAGGAAGCATTTCTAACAACAAGTCTAGCAGAGGTGACAGTATTCCAGCTGCATTATTTTAAATCCTAAAAGATGACATTGTCATCGTGCTGCACTCAATATGCCAGCAAATTTGGGAAACTCAACAGGAGTTGAGTTTACATTCCAATCTCAAAAAAGAGCAATGCCAAAGAATGTTCAAACTGCTGTACAATTGTGCTCATTTCACGTGCTACCAGGCTAAGCTCAAAATACTACAAGCTAGGCCTCAGCAGTATATGAACTGAGAATTCCCAGAAGTACAAGCCGGGTTCTGAAGAGACAGAGGAACAAGAAATCAAGTTGCCAATGTTCGCTGGATCATGGAGAAAGCAAAGGAGTTCCAGAAAAATATCTTCTGCTTCACTGATTATGCTAAAGCCTTGAATTGTATGGATCACAACAAACATAAAGAGAAGGGAGTACCAGACCACCCTACCTGTCTCCTGAGAAACCTGTATGCAGTTATGATATAAAGATAGCACAGGGATATTAATGAAAAGCATCTTCTATTATGTGTGACTCTGAGCCAAACACAGAACTTGATTCCCAAGCCTATAACAAATATATAGAACCATATTAAGAACCTAAAGGTAGAGAGAGTGCATTTTGGTTTTAGAGAACTAGCTGAGGAATAGATTATTACAGCTAGTCTTCATTTAACAACCACTTGTTCAGCAATTGTTCAGACTTACAATAATGCTGATTGAGTGATACTTACAACTGATTCTCGTACTTACATTGATCCCAGCATCCACATAATCATGTGATTGTGACCAGGGCACTTAGCACCTAGGTCATAATTATGATATCACAGCATCCTGTAGTCACATGATCGCTATTTGCAATTTTCTTTGGTGGCTTCCTACAAGCAAAAACAATGGGGAATGATGAAGTAGGAAGCCAAAAGTTAACAGGAATTACAGGCAAATTTGGCCTTGGAGTACAAAATGAAGCAGAGCAGAGTGAAAGGAATTTTGTTAAGAGAACAAGCTGATCATAACAAATACACTTTTCCAGGAACACAAGAGATGATTCTACACATGGACATCACCAGATGGTCAATATCAAAATCAGATTAATTGTATTCTTTGCATCCAAAGATGGAAAAGCTCTATAAAGTCAGTCAAAACAAGACCTGGAGCTGACTGTGGCTCAGATCATGAGCTTCTTATTGCCAAATTTAGGCTGAAATTA
>JANHZU010001556.1:17141-34343 GCA_032468055.1 Acrochordus granulatus | reverse complement strand
TGATGGGTGTGAGCTTGGGAAGACTCCGGGAGGCAGTGCAGGACAGGGGGGCCTGGCGTAATGCAGTCCATGGGGTCACGAAGAGTCGGACACGACTGCGCGACTGAACAACAACAAAACTTGATCTTACTCTAGAACAAGGTGTGGAATTGTATCTTGCATTAAAGAAGTCAAAAGGCTATTGCAAGAAATCTAGGTCAAATTATGTGACATGTCACCACTGTCTTTCAAAAGAGGGGATCACTCAGATCACAGATGAGCCCAAAGGTTGTCAATGCTGAATCCAGCATCTGCTTCCTTTTTCTACTCATATAAAGTTTGTATGACTTCGCTTACATTGCTATGACTTTAAAACTACAGAAGTTTTCTTAGTAAAATGCCTAATACTCAAGAGCTCAAGGCCTTCCTTAGTTCATTTGAAGACTCAGGAAACAGATGTAAAAATACTTTTATCTCTTACCTTTAAGTAAGGCAAAGTCCTGTGGTTAAATTAAAAAAAACTATCTTTGGTTTAAATTTGGCTTATTTTGAAACCTATAAGAAACAGTACATTAAATGAAGCAAACCTAACTACAGCTTTAGGACAACATCATTCAGTGATGCAAATTCTGGTCCCAACTGCTGTTGTAACCACTAAACTTTAAGGAGTTATTTGATCTCTGATCTACAGTAAGATTAAAGCTTGAAGTCTCCTTTTGTTTTCTCTGTTGCCTGTCTTCAGCATGACAGTTAAGAAGTTAGACAGTTAAGAAGTTAAGGATCCTGAACACCTTCACTGTAATTAAGTTATATGCACTTAAGGACAACTGTAAACAACACTGTGTTAGAACTAAGCACATGTCAGTGCAAGTAGATGACATCTTAGCCTTTGGATATCATTCAGTGTTATAATAACAAATAAGTGCAGAACTCAATTGTGAATAGCAGCAAGCACACATCTTCCATAAGTTGCACTGTTGCATCAATGAAGAGTCCATCATCCAGATGTATAATAGCAGGCAAACAAAGAAGAAGCTTTTGGTTTCTACCAAAAAAAATTCCTAGTAGTGCAAGATTTAAGGATGTTGCATGAGCCCTTTTCTGGACACTTCCTGCTACAAAGGTGAAGAACAATGGACTTGCAGCAGAAACTATGAAGTTTCTTCTACCTGCTTCTGTTGACTGAAGAAAGATACTGAGTACAGTATTACAAATCCAAATATATCTCAATTCTAATAAACAAGGAAGCTAAAATAATTATATGTAGCAGTATAATAAATAACAAAAATGGAATTCTCATTTTTTTACCTTTGAAATTATTATATATAAAATTCAAGTTTGAAGAATATATGAATATCACAGAATTTTAATTTAATATCTCATATAGAAATGTGAATTACCAAAGCACAGAATTTTGATTTTCTCAAATATAATTTACAGAATGAATCTAAAATTATAAAATACCAAGACAAATTGGAACCAAAAGAAGAGGTAAAATAGATACATGAAGTGTGTAAAAAGAATTTAAGTGCACTCCTAAAAATATAAAAACATCTTAGAACAAAATAATGTTATAAGGAAATAAGATGCTAATAACATATTAATAAAACATAATTACTTGGATATTAAGAGCTGTATTAAGAACCTCAAAATCAAGTCCATCAATGATAATCTGCCAAGGAATCAGAAAGGGCAGAGAAGTTCTGTAAAATTTCAAAAACAAAACAAATAAAAAGGTGGGACAAGCAGGGAAACTTAAGTATAATTAGTTAAAATTTGAAACATTTCAATTTTAGTGCAGATTATCAGTAATTGTGGTATAATTAAGAAAATATGAAAATAATGCTATAAATAAAAGAAGACTCTCAATGTACCCACTCACAATACCTTAATTATCTGTGGAGGCCATATTCTACATGAACACAATAATGCAAACAGCTATTTCAACAGTTACATTGTATTTGAAATGAAAAAGAAAATAATAATGTTTTTCTGTTTTTAAAATAATTTACTATTACTGTGATTTTTATATTTTATATATCTACAGTTTTATATGTGGTTTTACCTTTTCTTGCACCGCCAAAGATTGCCTTTGGTGAGATGGGTGGCTATATAAATTTAATAAAGTTTCAAAAATCTTTAAAAATCATGTATTTTTCAGTTCTTAATCTCAGTTCATTAATATGTAAATATCAATTGGAATAAAACAAATTGATGCCACAGGGTCATAGAAATAATCTAGAAAAATGTAAAAAGTCAGATTCAGATTATGTACTAACTCTTTTATTTATCTTGGTCCAAGAATATACACAAAATTTTTCCAATTTATACATCTAATTTAGTCCTGTTTTGATGTAAATGAAAGATCAAGATAGATGGTCTGGAATTTCTTTTACGGATTTGAGCTAAAATAAATATGATTAAAATTAATTTTAAATTTTAATCAAGATTGAGATACAATTTCAATTTTAATCAAGATTGAGATACAATTTCAATTTTAATCAAGATTGAGATACAGTTTCAGAGGCCTTCCTATATTTTTACTACCACATTATTTTAAATGCATTTATAAGACAGAATATGTTGCCAAAGACATCCTGCAGTATTTTCAATGTATTGTATCTCTTCCAACTATCTACTGAGAAGATAATCTTTTTGTACTCTCAAGTTTATCACTGAAATGAAATCCAGGTCCTCTTTGACTCAGTTGGAGAGTTCTGAAAATCCTGGCAAGCACTGGGAGACTTTTTTATGCGGGGATTGGTTTTCATTCTTGTAGTCAGTGTTGCAAGACATACATTGATATTATTTGATATTGGATGTAATTCTGAATAGTTTACCCATTAAAACTTTATATTATGGGACATTGCAAGTTTAGCATCTACATTTGGCTGGGAGAGTAAACTGGGACTTTTACAGTAATATTATTTTGGAAGTTCCATTCCAAAGAAGCTTTTTTACAACTTTTGCAGAATCAAATAATATGCTTTTTAGCAGTTTATTCAATTCAAGCAAGCTGTTAACCAGGCTGTTGCTACCTCCAAAATAGTTTGTGGTATGTGAAGATTAAGACAACAAGCCTTTCTTTTTACAGGAATTCAAATTTTATTATTTATGTGATCTTTGGAATAATGAACTTGAATCCCATCCTAGTAAAGCAGAGGGTTTTTTTTTTAAACAATGCTAAATTAGTACCCTATGATTTTTAAATTGGTTCAATAGTTTTGCTTCATGTATACACATAGAGACCTCAGATAATGCTTAATCAGAGTAGTTACCATCACTTTCCTGCTAAAATTGCAACTCAAGAATCATTTTGCATGGTTTCATCCTGTCCAATAATTGCCACATTTTAGGCTAATATCAACATGATGGTTAATATATTCTGGGCCAATTTCCACACAGTGAAGATGCATGCATTCTATCTGACTGTAACTCTAGCATTTAGAATGATCAAGAAATCAAATATTGTAGATTTTTCTGAACATAGGAAATGGCTGAAAGAATTACCACATAACCATGGGAAGAATAATCTATACATATTTGCAGTACTACTGACTATTTATATGTGTTATCTGTATTATCTTTTTGACTAAAGGTCAAGGGAAAAATCTTTCAAGCAATATAGTCAAATTTGTTGGCATTCTTCCATTTAATTTGCCAAGGCTCATCCTCATTTTTATTACTATTATTAATTTTGAATGTACTGTATATTATTCTATAACTATTGTATAGATCAATATTTTTAATTTATTTTATTAATTTCAACATAATATAATTATTAAACATGTAATTTTCTGATCTAAATTTCTAAATTTATATTATAGAGGCAGTCAATTTTTAAAAAATATTTGTAGGATTTTTACTTTACTGATACAAAAGCAACCTGATTTACAGTAGCAGAAATAAATAATATTTTGAATTCAACAATCCTAAAGATCTTTGCTCAGGATTATTTGTGCTATTGGTTAAGGAAAATCATACATATTCTATCCTCTCATTGCAAATTGCACCAGGACTGTTCATTATTACAAGCTGCTACAACTAGAAATCTTGTGAAGAAAGTAATGCTCACACTCTTGGAGGAGAGATAAAATATAAATAAATACATTTTTATGTACTAATAGCGCATACATGTAATTTAATTGCTGCAATATTAGCAAGGTAAGAAATCTAGTTTGTTCCAATAAAGTCAGCAAAACCAGAAGTGTGGAAGGTTTAGAAAGAAGAGACAAATGTTAAGTTGCTGTAAGCAATTTCTATTTATTAACTGAAAATAAATGAGGTTGCTGCCATGGATTGAGATATGTGAAAGCACCTGATCCCAAATTAGATATTTCTCAGAGTAATCAAAAAGACATCATTATATCTAGGAATAAAACTTCACTTTTTATTATTAAAACAGAAAGATAAAAATTATTGTTAGTCACTATGGGGGGACGAAGTCCTATAAATTATGACACTAACAATAATTATCATAAATTTTTTGTTAATTTATATTATTTCCTTAATATAATAATTCCTCATTAATTGTTAAATTAGAGGCAGTTTGGTCTAGTGGTTAAGGGGACAGGCGAGAAACCAGAAGATTGTGAGTTCTAGACCTACCTTAGATGTGAAGGCTGGCTGGTGACTTTGGGCCAGTCACTCTCTCTCACAAGTTTATTGTTGTGGGGAATATAGGAAGAGGAAGGACTATTAACTATGTTCACAGCCTTGAATTATTTATAAAAATAATAAAGACAGGATAAAAAAGTGCGGTGGTGCAGCAGTTTAAGTCCGCCAGTTGTGCTGACTAGAAATAGCCGGCACTCTGGTTTGATCCGCAGCTCCGCAAGATGGGGTGAGCTCTCGTCATTCGCCTCCAGCTTCTGCCCACCCAGCAGTTCGAAAACACGTAAAAACTGGCGATTAGATAAAATGGGTACCACTTTGGTGGGAGCTGGCTGGCTACGGCGGGAGCGGCGAGTCGAGTGGTGAGTCGGAGCGGACTACCCTCTTGCGGGGGGTGGAGCTGGAACTGCAGAGGAGGCCCCAGATGTGAACATCGCCAGCCAGCGGGGGGGCAGGGTTAGTAAAACCACATAATGTATAATAGCTAATCTATGTAAGCCACCAAGAGTCTTCGGAAATTGGCGGCATAGAAATGTGTTAAATAAATAAATAATTAAAAAATCAAATTTACTTTCAGTCTTTTTTAAAAAATATACAGGAGTACTAAATGGGGGCACAAAACTCAAATGAATGTTACATGTTATTTTATAGTTGAAAACTTTCTGAGATTAAGGGATGAAGAAGAAAGTTCTTAAAGCTATGGAAATGTTTAAGCTGTTTTTAATTACTTATTTGTCCATTGCTAAGGATTTTGTATGAAACAGGTTAAAACAGAAACTAGAAGACAAAGTCTTTACAGAACTATCCTTCCCAAAAAATGATTTATCTGCATGAAACTCTAACAAAAGAACAATATACAAGCCCTAAACACTCCAGTAAATTAGAATAAGTAAACCTTTCTAAAATGCAGTGCTCTGCTAACATGAGTGTTTGAAAGATACTAATATTTTTTTATAAGTGACATAGGTATAAACTTCATATTCTCAGTGGGCTGTGGAAAAGGTTGATGCCTCTTTAAATGTCATCTAATTTCACAGAGTTAAACCTTTTCAGTAAAATATTGCTTCATATGAGACAGTAATACCAGCGTCTGCAGGGTCCTCGAAAAAGCTGAAATTTAAGATAAGCCAAGGGTTCTGTAATTTGAATCAATGGTAGTAACAAGCCACATTTTAAACAAAGCTTGAATTCAGGGTTTAAACAGGCGAGACACAAGCAATAAATTAGGCAAAGAAGAGATATAATCCTTCAGGAATTCATGATGTACCACAGACTTGCTATGCTTTTAAGAAGGCAGAGGGTTATCGAAAGAAAAGCTGTTTATGTCCTCTACAATATTTTGAAGAAAATCCTACCAACACATTTCCCAAGGAGATAATATAGATTACAAAACAAGGTAGTACAGGCAGCCATGCACTTAAAATTCCCATGAGAATGTCTTTGCACAGGTCAGTCTCATACCCACAAGAAGGAAAACCCATAATATTAGTCTTTAGTTTTCTTTGATCCTTGTTTTCAACCCACTCCAGTTCAGAGTATAACTGACAGAGTAGCAGCAGGAGAGAAAATGTTCTCAGCATAAGAATGCAAAGCTGTGGCTTTTAGATACTGCCTGCAAAAAACTAGTACAGTAATTGCAACAGGATTCAACTAGCATTCTTCAGCAAAGACTGTTTTTATGTGAGTTGTGTCTTTTAACACAACTAAGATATCCTGTATTTAATTTAAATTCCCTGCAACCTGGTTCAAATATCTTCTATAATAAGAGTGTTATAATACATTTACCCGTCCTCAAAAGTTACACAGTGGTGTTAGTCTTTAATATTCTCATTACAGATGGTGGAATCAGCATGGAGAACATCTTGCCCAGGGCCACCCAGTAAGACCAGGCCCTAACTGGGATATGAAATGAGATTTCCAAGATCCAAGCCTAATAAACTATTCACTGGACCACACTGGTTTCAGATCCAGATGCAAGATGAGTCATGACCCTGAAAATAAGCTGAAGATTTTTGCCATAGCTAGGATAAATGAATCATTCATATTTCCTGCAAATAATAAAAAGACTTCGCTTATTTACATAGCATGTCAAGTTCAACCCTGCCCTACTTTTTTATTAGGAAAGAGGCATACAGAAAGAAGCATCAGTGGTATTGCTTTCAGAACAATTTCTAGAACGGGAGTGGGCAATTAATTTTCCCAAGGGCCACAGGGGAAACTGTGACTGCTGTGGAGGGCCAAGTGTGAGGGGCTTCCCTAAATTTTATGGTGAGGGAGCAAGCCTGCCAGTGGCAGCTCCTCCCACCAACCATGCAGGATTCCACTGGTGTCTTTGGGAATGACTGGGTGGAGCAAGGACCAGCCAGAGATGCTGCTGCCCCTAGCACCTCCCCACTGCCACCACCTTCCTGTCATAGCTGCTCATGCCTTCTCACCGCCATCCCCGCTGTCCATGCCATCTGGTACAGCCACTCATGTCTTTTCACCGCACCACCCTGCAGCTGCCCCTGCCGTCTACACAGCCACTTGTACCTTCCCACCACTGTGCTATCTTGCTACCCATGCCTTCTCGCCACTGCTCCTGTGGACCAGATAAGGAGAGCCAAAGTGCTGGATGCAGCCCACGGGTCGTAAATTGCCCAGGTCTCTTCTAGAACATCTGTTTTTTTATACTCTTCTATATACATATCTACAGTAGTATATGTACCAAACATGCAGGCAGATAAAGAAAATGTTCCAATTCTTTTGTTATACTCTTATGGTTATGACTGAGAATCATTACTGTTCTTTGTAAGGGATAATACCATTATTTAACATTAATTATAGCCTTGTGCATATTAAAAAATAATGGCAGACATTTCCTTAAAACTTTATTGCTGTAACTTCTACAGATTGTTATTCACAAAATGGCAAAATACATTGATCATAATTTGCCACGTACTCTGAAGATTTCATTTTAAAATTTATGTTAGTTGTCTTCCAAAATCCTGATGTACAGAGTGATTTTGTTCCCCAGAGATTATTTGGAAATGATTTCATAAAAAAGCAAAAAAACTATATTCCAACCAGAATCCCACGGTAGTAATTAGTGTTCCACTAGGCTGCAAAAAGTTCAGCTAAGATTTCAGACCAAGATCTTACTTTGCTATTTATTTTACTGTCATAACGAAATCTCTTTACATAGATAGTTCTATTTCATTTTAACTATAAACATTTTTTCTTATATAGTCGCAGTTACTATTATTTTATATTTTTTGTTTGTTTGTTTCATAAAAGGGATAAGAAATATAGGCACAGCATTGTGATGCTTTAAAAAGTGAATAGTTTGGGAAATAAACATGCAACATGAATACTTGCAGTTATAAATTAATAGAAAAGACCCTGCAAAGATTATTGCAAAATTTATGAATGCCTTTTATTTATAAATACACATATTAATTATTAACACAGTAACAAAGCTATAATATAACTTTTTGTCTTAATTTTCAAGAGATATTAAATACCATTAATTTTAATAAATAGATCTGGAGAGTTTAAAATGGATTTAATGGCAGCTTACAAAAATATAATAAAATCTATAAATGGAACATTAAAATGTGACTGGTAAACAACACAGACGGAAAAAAATAAGGTTAATATTTGATCTGCTTTGCTGAAAAGGGTTTTGTATTTAACTAAATATATTTGTATCAGTGATATTCAAGATTCAATGTTCAAAGAGCCACATTGGTATAGTGGTTAAGGTGCTGATCTAGAAATTTGGAGAACTTTAGCCCCACCTTAGGCATGAAAGCTGGCTGAGTGACTTTGAGCCAGTCACTCCCTCAGCCCAACCCACTTAATAAGGTGGTTGTTGTGGGAAAAATAGGACGAGGAGGGAGTATTAGGTATATTTGCCTCTTTGAGTGACTTATAAAGTAATATAGGTAGGGAAAAAAAATCTAAAATAAAGAGAGATGTGAATGAAAATTCATTACCTGAAAGATATTAGTCACATATGTTTGATCCATCAATATGTTACATTAGTATCTTGAAAAACTGGAAACTATGCCACATAAAAAGCAAAACTTTATTTCTCCCCTTGGTATGAATAGTGAAATATAGTTACATTTCAAAAGAAGAGAAAAAATAATTATATTAGATTCTGAAGTTCTGAAAGTAAAATCACACAAGCTCTAGCAAATAATAGTGCAAGTTAATAATATAATGTATGTATAAGTGGAACTGAAATTTTAAATTAGTTACAACTAAAAATGTGCTATATAGACAACAATCTGGATTAGACTTATTTTATGACAGAAAAAGGTATAATTCGAAAAAAATAACTTTATTTTTTATTTACCCCAGGGGACCAACAACAAAGTTAAAATAACATACTCAATTCTAATTAAAGTGTTAAAATTCATAAATCATTACCTATCTAATGTATTATTGAATAAAACACAAAAACATCTGGTTTCTTTTAGATTTTATGACATTTATCTAACAAAAATCCTAGAATTTACCATATGCAATATTTTCAGTTATAATGACTACCAGGAAGACCATGTGAACAATTTTGTCCTATTGGGATTCATCAGACATTGGTAGCCAGATGTTATTTTATGATGTTATTTTATGGGGCTCAAACTCTCTTCAAGGCGTTGAGCTTACAGACCTTCATACTTTGAAAGACTATATACAGTGAATTAGCTTTAAGACCTATCCAGTCTTAGTGCTCAGCAGTTACAGGACCAGCTATATAGTGGTATATATACAGTTACCAGTTATATAATGGTATATATACAGTTACAATCTCTCTGAGCAAAGTGATAATGATGATACATTATGTTCTTCCCCCCATTTTTATATGAGTTCCACCTTCTCTCATCAGTTGCCAATAAGCTAGAACCCCATATACAGCATGGGGGCATGACATAATGTAACATCTGTATTTCTCTTCTTTGAATGCTTATGGGAGGATAGACAGTATATACCATTCTGGTAGCTCATATACTTCGATTCTTACAGGAATAATCTGTAAGAAAATTATAATTAAAAATCATTAATTTATATAAACAAACATCTGAGATCAGAAAACTGTCACAAAACTATTCAAAGAAACACATTTTAGTAGGTACAGCTTCAGGAGGTGTAAAATGTGATCCAATCTCTGAAAAAGTAAATGTCATTTTAAGAAATAACTTTTCTTTCTGGTCTAAGGATTTACACATGACCACAAAGACTTGTTTTCTCTACAACCAAATGACATAAGATAACTGAGTTAAACCCAGCCATATGGTTGATGAATCAACCATATGCCAGTCCCAAGCCTGGATAAATGGGGACAACTGAGGAAAGCAATGGTGAACTACCCTGTAAAATATCTTACCAGAATACTTTATGGCAATGAGTCAACATGACTTAGATATGGATACCAAAAGTGGACTCTCCAGGCTGGATGGTAGCCTGCAAGCTACTGGAGAAGATCAATATCTTTTAGTAGTCAGGGATTTTATGACATTGTTGGAGGAAAGCCTCCAGAAAGCCGAAAACCTGATGGTGCCCATGACGAAAGAGGCTGACTACACTGTACAAAGTTACTTCAAACTGGAACATGGAATGTTAGAGGCATGTCTCTTGGGAAAGTTGAAATTGTAAAAAGAGAAAATCAGAGTGAACACAGACATCCTTGGCATCAGTGAGTTACACTAGACAGGCCTTGGTCAATTCGAATCAGATGAGTTTATGGTTCATTTTTCTGGAAATATCAGACAAAAAGGAGTTGCATACTGTGTAAGCAAACAAGTGGCAAAATGTGTTGAGAATCACAGAGCATACAACAATCACATAATACTTGTCCAAATCCAAGGCAAGCCACTGAATATCACTATAATACAAATCTATGCATGAACTGCAGACTCTAATGATAATAAAACTGAACATTTTTACAGTGAGTGACAATGTGTTCTCAAGCAAATACCAAAAAAGGATCTTTTGTATATTATGGGTGATTTCAATGTAGGCCAAAAAGAAGTTGCAAGTATAGGAGGCAAGTTTGGGCTAAGCAAACGGAATGATTTTGCCAGGAAAATCATCTCAGCATAATGAACACCTGGTTTATTCAACACAAGCAGCATTTATACATATGGACAGAACCAAATGGTCAATATCAAAATCAGAAAGACTTCGTTTTATGCCAACAACGTTGGAAAGATTCAATTGCATCTGTTAAGATACTTCCTGAAGCTGACTGTAGCTCAGACCATCAGCTATTAGTGACTAAACTGAACCTCAAACTGTGCAAAGTGAGAAAAGGTACTATCCCCCCAAAATTCAATGTAAACAACATCTCACCTAAGTATGACATGGAAGTTAAGAATAGGTTTGAATCTAGAAGAGAAAGAACCAAATGAACAATGGCGAGAGATCCAAGGTAACATCACTGAAATTGCTGAAAAGTATGTGTCACGCCAAAGACCAAAGAGAACAAACAGGTGGCTATCTAATGACACCATCAAAATAGCTGAACAGTGAAGGGCAGCCAAAGCCAAGGATAATAAAGATAAAGTTATAAAGGTGAATGCCATTTTCCAACATGAAGCCAGAAAAGACAAAAACAGGCAGTGGGAGGAGCAATGTTGACATCTGGAAGAAACTAACAGAAAGGAATATACTAAGGCTATGTGCGCTGTAGTGAAAATGATGCAATCCAGCTTTTTCACACGACAAGGAACAGTAAAAAACCACAATGGGAATATACTAAGAGATCAACAGAAGATCAAGAAGAGGTGGAAAGAATATGCAGAAGGCTCTATAGCAGTTTGATTTACCATCAAGATGACAACGATGACAGTCCAATTAATAGTGAACCAAATATCTTGAAAGAAGTAGTGGAATGGGCCATGGAGAAATTGCTGAACAGGAAAGCTGCAGTATTGATAGAATACCTGTGGAATTAGTAAGGCCAATGCCAGTTAATATCATTACTACCCTGTGTCAAAAGATATGATCTACATGTAAATGGCCTCAGGACTGAAAAAGATCTGTTTTTATCCCATTAATAAACAAAGGTTATGCCAGACACTGCTCCAACTATTGCACAATTGCATTGATTTCTCATGCAAGCAAGATTCTTTTAAATATCATTCAACAGAGGCTACAGAATGCCATTGATCAGGAATTACCTGATCTACAAGCTGGATTTAAAAAGGGACATGGCACTTGAGATCACATTGCCAATATTAGATGGATTATGGAAAAGGCTCATGAATATCAAAAGGATCTATATATGTGTTTTATTGATTACAGAAAAGCTTTTGACTGTGTAGAACACAATAAGCTATGGGCAGCTTTTCATGATCTTGGTGTCCACAAACTTATCACTGTAGACTGATCAGGAAGCAACAGTAAGAACACTCTGTGATGACACAGACTGGTTCAGGATCAGTAAGGGAATTAGATAGGGATGTATTTATCACTGTTTTTGTTCAATCTGTATGTTGAAGTGATCATGTTGAAATTAGTTCTGGAACTGCCTGATTTTGGATTGGGGAAAGAACATAAATAATTTGAGGTACACAGATGATAAAACACTATTGGCTAAAAATAAGGAAGATCTGGAAAAAATGATCTGGAAAATCAAGGATGAAAGTAAAAAAATAATACTGAGTCTTAACATCAGCAAAACCAAGATAATGACAACAGCAGCAGATGGACATGAGATGTTTAATTTAGTACAAGAATTTATCTTCTTTGGATCAAAAATTGTTCACTTGTTCACAATTGTTGAGTACTACACCTGTACTCAAATGCAGGATAACATTAAGCCTTATTGCAATGGTTCACTTGGATAAGATCTGGAAAAGCAGAGAGATATAAATACAAAAAGCAGGCGAGTTAGAGCAATAGTCTTCCCTATAATGAAGTATGTCTGTGAGAGTTGGATACTAAGTAAGGCTGACCGTAGAAGAATTGACACCTTTGAACTGTGGTGCTGGATAAAATTAGAGAGGTCCTGAACAGTATAAAGCCAGACACATCACTAGAAGCCAAAATCACAAGATGACATCTGACTTACTTTGGCCATGTCATGCATGCAAATTCATTGGAGAAGTCAATGATGCTAGGAATAGTTAGTGGAACAAAAAGAAGGGGCAGGCAAAGAACACACTGGCTTGATACCATACCATCAAAAGTGATACAAAGATTAACATTTGACAACTGAAAGAAGCTGTGCTTGACAGAGTAGCATGGAGAGCACTTTCCTATAAAGTTGCCAAGAGTTGGACACAACTGAATAGATAAAACAACTGAGTTTAGACAGGCTGTTAGGATTTAACTTGTTATCTGGAAAAAGTTACAGACATTTTAGTTTTATAATGTAGTTTTGGCAAGTCAAAATAAAAAAGGAAATAAATAAGCTTGTATGGTTTTGTAACAATCATTTTAACAAGTAAAGTTTGTATTTATGTACAATGCCTAATTTTTGCACTATAAATCAATCCCTCTAATACTGTTAAAAAAGCTTACCTTTCTTTTGAAGTAGTTTGGGGTTCTTGTGATGCCACTTTTGGTTTGATATTTTCTATTTTTGAGGTCCGTTGTCTTCTTTTTCTACTTGGGGCTGTATCAGTGATATCTGGACTACCAAGTAATGAATCACTTCTGGGTTTGGCTGTCAAACAGAAAAGACAACATAATAAGGCAGGGGATTATCAGTTCAGAGAACGTTATGAGATAACTGCTTATCTGTGGTTCTCTGAATGGTAATTACAGTACAAATAATTCAAGATAATTGTTTTAAGCAATATGATTAGCAAATATTACAATTTTTGAGAAGTTGCCATCACATTTATCTCTATAAGAAGAATTTAGGTCATGTTCTTCTGCTCCTCTTACATTTGCTACTGCTCTGCATGTGAAGAAGCATAAACTAACAGTCCCAGGAATTTGTTTTATCAAATTTATATCTCACAAGAAGTAACTCTGGGCAATGTACAGCAAAAAAAAGTATAAAAACAATAATGTGTCAAACAGGTTTTTTTTAAAAAAATACACAAGGGATTTGATCAACAACAAAGCCATCTCAAGATCTCACTGATTCCTTGAGACTGCCAGGCCTGATGATGTCCATAAAATGAGGCATGGTGCTGACCTTACTTTATGAGAAGAATTTAATTAAATGTAAAATTGATCTTAATAAACTTGGCAGTTGTTAACTAATTTTGTTTCCTGTTCTACACAACAAAGTAATATTGAGTAAAATTCACTCTTAACTCAGTATTTACTATACCTAGCCATTAAAGGGGACCAGTTAGAAGTTGGGGCCAGGATGTTTTTTGCTGAACTTTAGTGCACAATTGCAACCATTTCTGCGTGAGAGAGCTCTTATCACAATATTGTATGCTTTCCTTATCTTTCGGTTTCTAATTCAATATGGTTTCCATGGGTTGCTATTGAAGATCATCCAAAAGCTACAGTACAGCTGATCCAGAATACAGCAATTTGTTAGGTTATAGATGCAGATTATTGCATCCAAGTGACATTGCTATTGCAAGAGTTATAGTACAAATATAGTGCAAAAGTCTTAGGCCACCATGATATATAATATTATGTATAACATTATAGTGCAAAAGTCTTAGGCCACTATTAGATTTGTTGTTTTAGCAATGGTATAATGACCATATATAATTATGTCTCAGTCTTTTTATTAGAATACAACCAAAAAATACAGGAATTTTGTATGTAGTATTCAAAAAGAGGAAAAAGCAGAAAAAACAATTTCCATAGGCTAAAGTACCAAGTATTTAGTATTGACTATATAATACTGACTTTTGCCTGAAGAAGCCATTTTGTTCTGAAAATTGTTTTTGTTTAAATTTTGTATGCATATTTCCTGTATTTTCTGTTTGAATTTTAAAACAGAGACCAAAAATAATTATGAAGGTCATTAAAATTTGCTAAAACAAAGTGGATGGTGACCTAAGATTTTTGCACAGCACTGTATATTATTATGTTACGTAGATGTACATTATCTATTTTATATATCTTTGCATCCATCTTCATAGTACTGTTAGCCTGTTTAAACATGGAAGCATTTTAGCATATAATGAAGTCCACAATTTTGTACACTTAATTGAAATATTTAATCATTAAATTATTCAGTATAGTTTTTCAAATGCCTCCAATTCTTACAGTTAGAATACAATGGTCATGATTAAATACAGGGTAAAATATGTGTTTTTATCAGCATTGTTCGTTTCTTTTTTTACTATTGTTATGTTCCAAGCTTTTCAACAAATGCAATAAATGTATTGTTCAATGATTTAATTACATATACAAAAAAAATAAAGCTTTCCCTTGTGAGTCATGGCCGACTCTAGGGGGTGGTGCTCATCTCCAACTCACAAACAGGGGAATCAGCATTTATCTGAAGATTCTTCCCTGGTCATATGGGATAACTATTTGCCAAGGCACCTTTCCCACCAAAGGAAATTTGTATTTTCATTCTTTCAAACTTCTAGGTTGGCAGGAGCTGGAACAAGTCACCCCATAACACTTCAGTGCTTGGGTCTCAAACTGCTAAGCTCCTGACCTTCTGGCCAACAAACCCAGTGTCTTAGCTGTTCAGCACCTGCGCCCCCTTATAATTTTTATAATTTATAAAATTACATGTACATCCACCCATATTATTGTATATGTACATCCACCTACAAAAAGCATGCATTAAAATAAGATAAGTTGCTATAATTAGCCAGTGATGAGTGGAAATATTGACATAATCAAACTGTAATATTTATAGAATGTTAAAGTCTGTTCTGAGAAATAATCGAGGAACATAGTTTATCAGGAACTTTTCTTGACAAGCAATATGTCAAGACAATATATGTTGAACCATAAGGATGTACTGATTTTCAAGCAGCACTTTTTGTAACATTGGAAATTAAATATGAATTGTTACATACTAGCTGCTGCACATTCTTATTTAAGCTACTATTATGTTCTGGATATTTTTTCTTTTAAAATAGGGAAGAATACATTCTCATAACTAATCATTAGGTTTTTTTTTTTAATCCTATGCATTGAAAAATGGAGATTGTGTTTTAGACAAGTCACTGTTAACCTACCAAATGAGTTTTAAAAAGAGATTAGACAAATTCATAGAAAATAATCCTACCAGAAGTGACGATTGCTAGAGTTCCTGATCTCCTGATCAGATTCAGGTTGGGGAACAGAAGCAAGACTGATATTAGAAGTATAGTCTACCATAAATATCCAGTTGGCTTCAGCAAAAAGAAAATGCTATCCTCAAAAAGTCTCATGAATTGAATTCATGATTCCTCAAAGATAGTTAGAAAATATTTGGTCTGTTTTATTGCTTAAGTTGTTCATATCCTACTACCATGAATTAAATTTTGATATAGAATAGGCATTACTAAAGAAATGCAAAACCAGTGTATCTTATGTTATAGATTTTTTCCAAAGAGTTTAGATCATTTAAAAGCCTTTCCTGCATTTTCAATTAAACTCAATGACAATTTTGATTTTTTTTCTTTACAAAATGAAAACATTAACAGGATATATGGTATAAACGTATTAATGAATCTTTTGTTTCTTTTTTAAATATAAAAGCTTTTTCTTAAAAGCGTTTTTAAAAGAGTAAAAATTAATACAAGCTAAAATAAAGTAAGAAGGAAAAAAGGAAATAAATAAGGAGAAAGCTAAAGTGCAAAAAGAAAAAGAGAAGAAAATGTGGAAGAAAAATAGAAAATAAAGGAAAAAGATATAAATAAGTGGCTTCCAATCTTCTTTGCAGCAGTTATAAATAAATTGTAGATGTCCATCTTTTTCTTAAAGTTTCATTGTGTCTCTCTTCTTTCTATAATCCATCCTATCTAATCATCAAAATCATAGATCATATATCATTTTTTTCTATTTTATGCAAAAAGTCCATAAGGGGTTTCTAGTAAGCAATAAACATAGATATCGTCTTTTCTCTAATCAAACAGATCAATTTGGCCATCTCAGCAAGTTCTACCATCTTCATCAACCATTCTTCCATTGGAGATATTGGCAAATCTTTCCATCTTTCTGTATACAATAAGCTCACTGTGGTTATCATATGTAAAAACAAAGTTCCATCAATTTTTTCAAACTGTTTATCCAACAACCTAAAGAAGAAAAGTTCTGGTTTCAGTAGTATATTAATATTTAAAATCCTCTGAATTAGTGTACGCATTAATGAATCTATTGTTTCATTGTTTTCTGACCTGAAAATCCAAATGTCAAGGGACAGTCATCTTGTGGATCAGCACCAGCTCAAACAGATGCTAGGTTCATGTACTTAATGTTCATGTTCTTAACCACCTTAGGAAATAGCTTATTAATGGCTTTTTGAATGTTATGAAACTTGCCCTTCTGAAGGGTTGTATACAGAAAGATGGAAAGATTTGCCAATACAGTGGTGCCTCACAAGACGAGTAACTCACAGGGCAAGAAACTCGCAGGACGAGCAAAAATTTTAATCGAAAAATGTTCCGCTAGACGAGCTGCGACTCACGAGACGAGGAAACTTCGTGCCAAACCTTGCGCGTCATCAGTAAGCACGCTCTGTATTTCCCCTTCAGG
>JANHZU010001555.1:19260-29702 GCA_032468055.1 Acrochordus granulatus | reverse complement strand
CTCCATTTCTCTTCCCTTCCTCCATTTCCCTTCCCTTCCTCCATTTCCCTTCCCTTCCTCCATTTCTCTTCCCTTCCCTTCCTCCATTTCCCTTCCCTTCCCTTCCTCCATTTCTCTTCCCTTCATTCCTTTCCTTTCCCTTCCCCTCCTTTCCCATATCAGCCTTTTGAGATGGGCTAGGCCAAAAACAAGACCCTGCAGGAATTCCAAAATCTTGAAAGCCTATCCACGCGTATCCCCGTTCCCCTCTTATACTAAAGAAAATCAAGGCAGAGTTCCCTTGAGCTTCTTTCTGTCTCTGGGCTACCTGCTCTCTTCTCTAAATCCCCCTTTAACAGCTCTCTCTTATCCCCTCAAGCTTAGCTCTGCATTTCTTTAGAGTTTCTTCCCTTCCCTGACCTGTTGCCCTGCAGTTTTTACAAAGAGCTTTTATGAAGAGTTCTGGAAGCTAAAAATCCAATTTTTCAGGCATCTAAAGCTGCTTGGAATATTTGACAGACTCTGCAGTCAGAAGTAGATATTTAGACCATCCAGTCTAATTTCCTGCTCAGTGCAAAGATGCGAATTAAAGACCCCTTCGACAAAGGACGCCTGTAATCCACTTGAACAGGTTGTGGGATCCCCATCATGGATCCTTGTCGAACCGCCTGTAGCATAAAAGTGCTTTTGCCAACTTCCAAGCAGGATATGCTTTCCCGCGACGTCTCTCGTGTTATGTTTTGTCTGTGATGGGTTGTGGGAAAGACCTTGGGAGATGGTGCGATGAGACCTGCCAAAGGAATGGACAAAAAGGAGACATCGCAGCCCGCAGCTGCATAATGGGCGGAGAAACAACCTCAGGATAAACCCTCCCTAGTTTCTCAGGCTGTAAAAGAGAGGGGGGGTTGTACTTTCAGACTTGCAAGACCCTCCGTAGTTTGTCAGGCTGTGAAAGAGACGGGAGGTAGGAATGTCTTCCAAGACGGATGTTGGATTGTCTTGCAAGATTGATGTTGGCCTCGAAGTAAACCAGATAGGAATCACAAACCAGATGAGCTAATTCTAGCTTATTGTGAAGCTGCGTTGACAGAATCTGGCAAGCTGGAAAGTGCAGCCCCCCCCCGTCTCCTTTACGGTCTGAGAAACTAGGGAGGGTCTCTTCTGAGATCATTTCTCCACCCGTTACACAGCTGTGGGCTCGGCCGTCGCTTATCTGAACACTCCCTGGGCAGTGTCTCTTTATCCAGTCTCCCAAGGCCGCTCTTACGTACCATCGCATAGTCCCCCCCAGGATGCGAGAGATCTTAAAAAGACTTTTGTCTCTGCCCCCAGAGGGGGCACCCGTTCTTCCCCGATGCTGAGCATCTTCCCTTCTCGACAGCAAAGACGGAGGGGAGCACAGCGACCTGACACGGGTACCCATCCCTCCCCAGCTGTATAAATGGTGCGCCCCGGAGGTGATCCTTGAACGCACTGCTACTCCCAAATCGGACATCTACAGTTTTTGCACCGTCATGCAGGAGGTGTTTACAGGTACAGCAAAGTATAAAATCTCGATTTTTTTTCTCTTTTCTTTTCTTTCTTAATTTACATTCTTTAAATTTTGTCAGCGTTTTTCTCTTTAGCGTAGAGATTGTCTTATTCAGCGCGCATGCAGACCCTAAATTAATTAGTAAAGGAAAGAGGAAACGGTTAACAGTAACGGGCTGCAGAGATGCCTCACTTAAGTGGCTGGCTGGGGAATTCTGGGAGCTGAGGTGGAGAAACGCTGACGTAGGCTGTGACAATGAGATCCCATCCGCCATGTTTTCTTTTGGTGCCTTCTCACGCCGCACTGTGCGTTCCGGATGTGATGTGTGCTTCCCAGACACCATTCCCTGGGATGGACTGGACGGTTCGGCCGTCAAAGATCTCATCATCTCAGGACAGTGGTTAGAAGCTGACGCCAGACTGCCCAAGCCCTACTACGACGTCGTGAAGACCGGCCTCGAGTCCAGGCAGAAGCAGCGGACGATGAACCTGCAGGACATTCGATACATCCTGAAGAGTGACCTGAAGGTGGACGGGAGAGCTTTCTAAGACGTTTTGTTTGTTTGTTTGTTTGAATCCCGCCTTTATTATTTTTACAAATAACCCAAAGCAGCGGACATCTCTGACTCATCTCCTCCTGGTTTCCCCACAGCAACAACCCTGGGGGGGGAGGGGCTGAGGGAGGGACTGGCCCAAAGTAACCGGGCGGCTTTCGTGGCCAAGGCGGGACTAGAGCTCACCGTCTCCTGCTGATTGGCCCAAAGTCACCCAGGTGGCTCTCATGCCTAAGGCGGGACTAGAACTCACTGTCTCCTGCTGATTGGCCCAAAGTCACCCAGCCGGCTTTCATGCCTAAGGCGGGACTAGAGCTCACCGTCTCCTGCTGATTGGTCCAAAGTCACCCAGCCCAGGCGGGACTAGAGCTCACCGTCTCCTGCTGATTGGCACAAAGTCACCCAGGTGGCTTTCATGCCTAAGGCGGGACTAGAGCTCACCGTCTCATGCTGATTGGCCCAAAGTCACCCAGCCGGCTTTCATGCCTGAGGCGGGACTAGAACTCACGTCTCCCGGTGATTGGCCCAAAGTCACCCAGCCAAAGAATTTACTGAGAAAGGGTCGCTATAGAAATATTTCTGGCCTCCCTGAATTTCACTTGAGGAATTCTATAAATGCTTCTGTAAATTCTATAGATTCTGTAAGTCTGAGTTGCCCGGTACGGTACGGTAAGAGACCTGGCACACGAACAAAACAGATTAGTAGACAAAATTGTCCTAATAATCCCAGTCATAAATACCTTTTTCAGCGTCTTCCTCTGCCATTAAACCGCCTTGCTAAAGGTTGCGCCAGAGTACGATCCTCCAGGTGATGGATCGCCTCAGTTTGTTCACGGCATGAATATTTCATTTAACGGAGCAACTTGGCCAAGGATGGGCAGAGCACAAGCCCTCGGCTGTCGAAGTGCAGAGTGACTTCTGTTCAGTCGCTGGCAATCTGGTAGCAGAATTACGGGTGGGCGTTGTGGCTGGCGCAGGCATCTATTCGCCTCATCCTTGGTTTCAAAGGCTCCGTGGTCTAACTCAAGTGCTTGGAGTTAGACCACTTCTGGAGTGACTGCAATCCTCCTCTTGGGTTCCTGTTGGAATATACTAGACAAGATGACAACCATCAGCCCCTGTCTCTCCTGTTGTGAGGCCTCTGTGGGTTAAGGTGGAAGGGCACTGAGATTTTCTTCTTGGTGGCCAGAGTCTGTTACACATCACATACATCTATACCCTATGTATTGGTGCCAGGGGCATTTGTACCCCTAATCTCAGAGGCACCTCAGTTATCTGTCCCGGTTGTAGGATCCTTGGTGCTCTCTGAGCTTGGTTGCTTTTTTGCAGACATTTCATCACCAAACTCGGTAACAGCATCAGTGCTAGAAGCGAGTGGAATTTTATCTCTGTTTATATACAGGGGGCTTGCCTTGCCAGTCAGCATTGGTGTGAGTTTTCTTAGTGGCTCCTTGATCAGGCTGCTTGTTTGCTGTTTGTTTGAGTTGATAGTTGCTTGATTGGGGTAAACAGGGAGCATACCTCACTCCCTTCTACCAGTGAAGATGTTATCTAGTTTGGTAGTGAAATGTCTGCAGCAAAACAGCCAAACTCAGAGATCACCAAAGATCCCACAGTTCATCCCTGAGGTACAAATGTTCACTTCTACAAGGTGTATACTGATGTCATTGGGCATTCTCAAGTCTGCTCCTACAGCTTCCTCAGTTGCAACCACCAGCAGGAATGCATCAGGATCTGCCTTGCACACATGGTACACGTGAACCTTTTCTCCTATGGGGAGGTTCTGATGTCAGGCATAGACTCGGTGGGGGTCAACAAGTTGTTGATTGAACTCCAGGATGGCTTGATCGATGGTGGCTTCCTCCCCTTCTATGATCAGGAGGCAGATTTGCTGCTTAGGAAACCTTTAAAACTTGGGCTGTTTTCCAGCCTTGTGCCAGAAGTTGGCACAAGGTTTGGGCATCAGCCTGTTGGCACAGTCCCCAGAAAGCAATGGATTCAGCGAGGACAGCTTTCAGCTCCGATGCAAGGAGTGTGTGATTGGCATATTTAAACCTGAAGTGTTTGCCTTCTCTTTGCCACAGTCCCGCATTTCTCTTTCCCTGCAGATCAAATAACCAGAGTACCTGTGAAAGGCTCGGTACCAATGCCCCACGAGACCCCCCAGAAAGATTGGCTGCACGGTGCAGGGAATGGGAAAGCCCCAGATCCAGTTGATCACCTCCATGCCTTCATGAGGATGATCTGTTATTTACTCGCCACAGCTGGTCCTTGAGCCTTATTAGAATTAATCAACTTGGAATCCTTGCTGCTCTCTGAATTTGGTGGTTTTCTTGCAGACATTTCGTTAGCCAACTAAGTAACATCATCAGTGCTAGAAGGGAATGGGGTTTGCTTTCTGTTTATATGCCTGTCAGCATTGTGGGAGTGTTCTTGGTGGTTCCTTGATTAGGCTGTTGTTTATTGTTAAATTGTTTGCCTAACGAAACATAGTAAACCATACTTACAACATTCCCCCCAACTCTGAATGGGCAGCCTCTAGTATATAAACAGAGAGCAAACCCCACTCCCTTCCAGCACTGATGATTACCTAGCTGGGTAATGAAATGTCTGCAAGGAAACAAGCTCAGAGAGCACCAAGGATCCCACAGTTCAACCCTGAACTACAAAATTATCTTCTATCAGTATTAATTATCTTGTCACACAGCATAAAACTGCTGGGCTGATTTTCACAGCAGGGAAATAAAATTATAAGAGTTAGCATCGTGGTAGTAATGCATACCACTCCTGTGTAGTGGGCATTGTCCTAATAAGCGGGCTCCTGTACCTTGGTAGTACCCTGAATGCAGATAGTCCTAAGGCAAGACTTGAACTGTGCATTACATTCCTACTTTCCCTATTTGAAGGATTCTCTTATTTTATATTCTTTATTATTTTATATGTATAAAGTGTCATCAAGCTATCGATGTTGGTGAGGTTACTATTGAGGTGGGAAAAAAATTCTGCTGACCGATTCCTCTTTCTCATTTTCTTTTTTGCAGGATCTGCTAGAGGCTCACAAGCGCCGTCCTGGTGAACAACCAGAGTCCCCCAAGCCTGAAACCCACCCTGACATAAACATCTGTTTGCCCTCTGCTTCAGCTTTTGAGGTGAAGAAGCCAAGATTGGAAGAAGAGACGGCTCACGTAGGTCCGTGTCCTCTTTGGTGTAACAGGCCTTAATGTGTCTTAGGAGCCTGGATGCGGAGATCTCTGCTTGGTGAGGTTTCCCTACCACTCAGGAGGGACAAGAATCATTTTAGGACTCCAAAATGGGTGGCTAAATTTGGAGGAAGTCAGATTTAGGCAGCTTCAGGACGTGATTTGGAGGCAGACGCACAAGGTTACTAACTGGCAAATTTTGACAACTCAGACTTTGTATATTGGGCAAATCAAGTACAGGTAGTCCTTGACTTACAACCATTAGTTGTAAGCAACTGTTCGAAGTAACAGCTGTACTGAAAAGAAAGAGCGTACCACTGGGTCTTCGCACTTGTGACTGTCGTAGCATCCCCACAATCACGTGATCAGAATTCTGACGCTTGGCAACTGACATGTATTTACAATGGTTGCAGCAGCCAGGCTCACGTGATTGCCATGTGCGACCTTCCTAGTCAGATTCTGACAAACAGAGTCAAAGGGGGAATCCGGATTTGCTTAATGACCCCATGATTCGCTTAACAACTGCAGTGATTTGCTTAATGACCATGGCAGTAAAGGTCATGCGATTAGGCACGATTTGTTTAACAACATTCTTGCTTAGCAGTGGAAATGCTGGTCCCAGTAGTGGTCATAAGTCGAGGACTACCTGTAGTATGTTCATTTCTTTGGGCATTGCGTCTGTGTGACTGCAGCTGTGGTGGCTGCGTCTGTGCAGATATCCCCCCAAACATTTTTGTAGTGCTGAAATGAGTTTTACCTCATTGCTCCTTTTAAAGAACTATATCAAAATAAAATAGGTGTCACTGGGCTTGTGAAATAAATGCATTTACTGCTCGCATACATGTAGTCCTTGACTTGCAACCAGTCACTTAGCAACTGATGTTATGACTGACCCTGAAAAAATCTATTTATGACCTGGGTTTGAAGTTCTGATGACTGCCCCCCCCATGATCATGTGACTGCATTTTGACATTCAGCAGCTGGCCTGCATTTACAGCTGGAAATTGGTGTTTATTTCTGGTTTCCAGCAAAAACCAACCCACAGTGAACAATGGGTTCTCTTAACAGCCTCTAAATTCACTTAATGACTGCCCACGTTCTCTTAACAACTGCAGCAAATAAAGGCCGTAAAATCAGGCACAGCCACATGGTCACATTAACCACTGTCACAACATACAATTGAAATTACAGGCTCAATTACGGTCATAAGTCAAGGACTGTTTGTAGTTGTATTAAATGATAATGTGAATTTTTCACACAGAATTGATAAAGTCTCCTGGATAGAGGACAGAATGTTTTCTGATTACATCATATAATAATAAAAGTCCAGTTGCCTTTTTTTAAGAAAGTTTGCATTTTTTTGCAATTTTGGTAATGATAATATGAATTGTTTGTTTCAACATGAAGATTGAACAGCCATTGAATCATTTTGGTTCTGTGCGACTGATGACTAGAAAGTGAATAGACCATGGTTTGTTTCAGGGCAGTAAATGTCAACATGTGTCTCAAAATCTGCAAGACGGCAGATGCCGCGTCATGATAAAAATCCTGCCCCTTTTTGCACATGCATGCACATACGTAAGGGACAGAGCTTTTATCAAGGTTGCGCATCTGCCATCTTGCAGATTTTCACCTCTTCCCATCAATTCTCCTTCAACGTCCCAAAATTGAAGTGCTGAGATCTTGTCTATTATAATATAAATGTAATATTAATTATAATACAATACTGTATTTTTGAAAAACAGAGACAGGGAGCAAAATATTCATTTCCTGTAGGCAGAGAGCACCTATTTTCCTTTAAAATGTGTTCTACATTTTTTTCCAATGAAGGCAAAACTTGGCCATGTGGGGTGGGCACACACAAAGTCCCACCACACAGTGACCATGTGACACCTCTGTTGCGCGAGCTGCACTGGCTCTCCGTGTGCTTCCAGATGGAATTCAAGGCGCTGTCTGCCACCTCTAACACCCTCCATGATGTAGGGCCATTCTTCTCTTTTCATGTCTCCCAGTGGTCCCGACAGGAGTGTAATGGTATGTGGGAGAGACCTTGGGAGACCGGCCCAAGAGATCCTGCCCTGGGGAACGGTCAGATAAGAGGCAGCATAGCATGATGGGCAGAGAAAGAGGCTCAGAAGGGACCCTCCCTTGTTTCTCTGGCTGTAAAGGAGATGGGGGACGTGTGCATTTTCAAATTTGCAAGACTCTGTTAGCGTAGCTTATAGTCAATTAGAATCTGTTTACCTGGTTTTGTTTCCTGGCTGTCTGCCTGGCAACACTGATAAGAAGGGAACTTGCAGTTTAAGTTCAATTTAAAAATATTTCCTTAGGGGATCATGGAAGGATTCCTTGCAGCAATCACCCTCCGGAACTACCATCAAATGTTACAGACCAAGATGGACTTCAGGGCTTGGGGACTGGTTGATTATGTGGCCCATTGAGAGGCTTTTGTTGATGGTTTTGTCTGGGTTTAAATTCCATGGTATGTTATTCAATGTATAAAATGGGTTACAAGTCACAATAACATCTCAAATCCCAGTGTCAGTCCTTTGAGGTAAGTAAAAAGTAAATATTACTCCTGTCAGTAATGACTCTAGGGACAGTGCTCATCTCCAATTCTCAGCCAACCATGCTTCCATGGTCATGTGGCCAGCATGATATATGCCAAGGAGCATGGGCCACTGTTACATTTCCCACCGAAGGTGGTGCCTATTTATCTACTTGCATTTTTCCATGCTTTTGAACTGCTAGGTTGGCAGGAGCTGGGCAGGCAACGGGAGCTCATCCCATTACGTGGCAGCGCTTGGGTCTTGAACTGCCAAGCTGCTGACCTTCTGGACGACAAGCCCAGAGTCTTAACTGCTCGGCCACTGTGCCCCATTCCTTTGAGGTAGACCAGACTTAAAAGCCAAAGACACAAAACCTAACATAGATAATCCTCAACTTGCAGCCATTCATTTAGTGACCGTTCAAAGTTACAACGGCAGTGAAAAAAGTTACTTATAATTGGTCCTCGCTCTTCCAACCATTGCAGCATCTCCATGGTCACATGATCTAAACTTGGGCTCTTGGCAACCAGCATGTATTTACAGTGGTTGCAATATCCCGGGACCATGTAATTGCCAATTATGACCTACCCAGTTGGCTTCTGACAAGCAAAGTCAATGTAGGAAGCTGGATTTACTAAATGACCATGTGATTCGCTTAACAACTGCAGTGATTTACTTAACCGTGGCAATAAATGTCATAACATCAAATGCAATTCACTTAACAACTGCTTTACTTCAAGTGGACATTCTGCTCCAAATTGTGGTTGTAAGTTTGAAGACTACCTATCTTATTAGATTACAGTAACAGAATCTTACAAGTCTGAATGCTCCGCTGCCTCATTTACGCTCCAGAGAACTAGGGAGGGTCAGGTCTGAGACGCTTTCTCAAAACACGTTCCTGCCTTGGACTCCTGACTTCTCTTATCTGACTCTTATCTTGGTTGGGCTCTTCTGTTCCTCAAGGTTATTCCTACTTCCCATTACATGTGTGCACAAATTGTGATTTATGGAATTGGCATCATAAATTGCCTACTTCGCGTGATGATGTCCCGTGCATGGTATCACGTGCCCTGTTCCCCTCCCCTGCAGCCACCCCTAGCTCTGCATCAGCAACCCTGGTGTGAGTTAGCCTCTTGTCTTCAGCTGTCCACATACACAAGACTGTGTGGCCTCGTTAGCAGGTGAGGTATCGGGTCAGATTTTTCCATCCCAAATCTCCCTTCATTTCTCAGCCAGGAGTTTCACCATGACCAGATGTGCCATTTCCTCCCCGGAGATCAAACCGATGATTGTCCAAGTCTCCGAGCCGGTTCTCCGCATGGCTCAATCAAGCCCCATGTTAGAGAATGACCTGGATGAAGCCAGCAACGCCAACCTGAGCCTGTGCAGCGTGCAAATCAATGAGATCTACACTTGTTACCCGGAGCTGGATGAAGGGACGGAAGGGAACGAAGACACATCAAGGATACAGCAGGATCCCGATGTTGGGCAGGAATCACAGGATTCTCCCAGGGACAGGGCCGAAATTGCGACCCCTCTCGCTGCTGAATTCCAAGACCGCGAGACGGGCCTGTCCTCGGACACCGAAACGGAAGGTAGTCAGGAGGAGCTGAACGACATATCCGTGATGAACGAGATGCTAAGAAGCGCCCGCAGCAAAGGTGGGAGTGCCCAATCCCAGTTTGAGTACAAATTTGGGAAGTGTGTCCTCGATCTTAAGATTTGCCAAACTTTGCTCCAGCAAGCCACGGACTCCTTGGCCCGGACCGAAACAAAATTAGGCACAGTAGAGACCTTTGGCAAATCCCGGCAGCTCTTTTGGGGGACCCAGGCAAGGGAGCAGCCCCCCAGGGGGATCCCTGCCCGGGGCTGCCAAGAAAAGCTGGAGACCATCTTGAGAAATATTAAGCCGCCCTTAAACGGAGACCGTGCATTGCAGTGGAAGACAGTCTCTCCTCCCACGGAGGAGTACATGCCTCCACCTTTCCGGAGACCCCTGGGGATCCACTCTGACCAAGCTGCTGAAAACAGACCTAAAAGTGCCAGCCAGAGCTCGGATACCACCTACTGGAGCGATTTTGGGCCGGAAGCAGCCAAAAACCCTGCAAATCCAGGAGGAACAGAATCGAACTATCAGGTAAAGTGTTACAGAGAGGGGAGGCTTCTTTGCTCCCCGTACAGGCTTGGCTAGCAGCATTGCGCTTTCGTGATGGCTGCTTTTGAGGGGAAGGGGAACTCAGGTCTTTTTAGCTGTGGGACCCCTTTGTGATGTTCAACAATTTCTGGCTTGACTCCTTTGACAGCTTACCAGCCCTGGGCTGCCTCTTAGGAGGCAAGAGGATGCAAATGATGAGATGTGCATGACAATCTTCTACAGATGTGTCGGTGCACTTGTGTCAGGTGTCAGGACACAACTATGTCAGCATGGCATTGGTGCCACGATGTCACGGCACAGACATTGAGGCTTTATTTATTAAATTTATAAGCCACCCATTTCACAATTCCGTAACTCTGGGCATCTCACAACATCATAAAATAACAATATTAAAAGAATTAACAGGTGTGTCGAACCTTGACAAGTTTAAGATGTGTGGACTTCAATTCCCAGAATTCCTCAGCCAGCACACCAT
>JANHZU010001552.1:248469-258662 GCA_032468055.1 Acrochordus granulatus | reverse complement strand
CCTTTTGCTCAGATACATCCTTTGCAAATTAGAATAAGGGCTTTCACCAGATTTCTGACACATGAAGCTGGAAAATTAAGGCAGAGTATGAAACCTGGCTCTTGGTGCTTAAATTCCATGGATGTAAGAAGACATAAGAACTCAGTTCTTCATATTAAAAATCCTCCTCCCTAATTCCTAAGCAAACTGAAGGAAAACTATTTTGGGTTTTGCCTCAAATAATGGTTCAGCAAAAATATGCATTTAAGTATTTAGCAAGCCATTTGTGCACAGATTTACTTTACTTGAATTTGTCCTGATCTCAGTCTACTGAGCATAAATTGTCAGGCTGTATTATCCTGTAGTCTTACTTTTGTCCCCTACTTCAAGGCAAAATATATAATTGAAATAATCTTCCTTATTTGTCCCCTAATTCAAGGCAAATGATATTATTGAAATAATCTTCCTTATTTCAATTCTTCTTCCCATCCATTCTGAAGTAATAACCCTAACTTTGGCTATTTCATGTCACAGATAATTGTTGACCTAAAATCTGTAATGAAATGAATAATGAAGAGGGACTTGGCACAGTGGCGTTGGTCCTATTACAGAACTCCTTTAATCACTGTTGCAAATATATTTAGTGGTTATTACATTTCTCCCATCCCAGCTGCTTCTTTTGAATGTACCAAGATCCATCAGAGTTTGTTTTCACACAAAGAATGAAAATGAGTTCTTCATTCAACCGCATGGGCCATATCTAAATCTTGGTTATTCAGAAATAATTTCATTCTGCATTTGCAACAACACCTATAGAATTTTAGTCCTTCGTTTGCAGATACTGTACCTTCTTTTTTTCTTTCAAAAGCAACCTGTTAAGTTAACACATCCTTTAATTATATGTTTCCCATTCATGTCTCTCCTTAGCAGTTCTAAACTGATTCTTAATTAATTCCTATTGCTTTTTATATTTAAAAATGTTTATTAAGGAATTGCAATTGGGATTATTTAAAACAGCAGAAATATGAACTAAAAGCTAAGTATTTAGAAAACAAAACATACCAAAAATCTGGGGTTGGCAACAGCTTCATTAAGATTTTCAGTATCTGTAAATATTAAAAAAATGATGTCACTCTCAAGAAAAGGGATTGTGGGAAGTATCCAGTGCTATTCACAGCAGCTAAATTGTATCTTACTGCAAGGATCCTCAAATAGACCCTTCTTTGGCCCCCAGTGCACTGATACCTCCCAGTAGAAGCAAAATCATGTGTGGACATCTGGGGAAGAAACATCAAAAGCAAGTTTCTGGTAAGAATCAGAGAGTCTTCAGTTGCTATTGAATGCTCCTCCCATGCTGGAATATGTTCAGAAGAACATGGAGGCAACTGGTAGAGAAATATTAGACTCACTACTCATATGTTGGAACTGCATTTATTGAATTCCCAGCTTGTTTGATCTTTGGCATGCTGGCTGGGAACTCTGAAAGATACAGCCCCTATACATCTGAAATACTGGGAAAAGCTTGTTTCACATAAGTTCTTACGAGCCATTCTCATTTTCTATTAATATAAGGAGCAGATTGCATTCTTTGCCCTTTTCATATTACTCGATAAAGGATTATGGCAACATTTGATCTGATTCCTATAAAAATAGGACTCTGAATGATGTATACAAAATCTTGTGTGTTCTAGTTCTATTCACATCTCCTTTCTATGTTATTTTTAGAGAACATCTGATGGTTTTGACTCTGTGCCCCTGAAGACCTCCTCTAGCACCACCGACATGGATCTTTAAAAGTGATTTGCTTCTCCCATGCCTTTTCTGGAGGATGCTTTGGGAGTTTTCGTTTAATACTGGCACTTTGATGAACTTGCCATGTGGCCTTATTGGAATACCTTTTAACTTCAGCTTCTTACTGTACTTTTTTAAGTCAAACATTTTAACATTCCTCTAAAAACAAAACTGTGCCAAATATAAGTGTGCTTTTAAAATTATATGTAGATATATATTTGTATGTTTCTTGCATATATTGTGCCCTCTTTTTTGATTCAGAAAAAAAATATTCCATACTTATGTTTTCCACAGTAAAGCTAGTGACATTATGCACATTTTCTCTTTTCCCTAAATAGCTAGCCCACTGTAAAATTGTCCTAACGTCACCAAGACAAACTGCTTATCCAGGTAAGACCCACTATACCCAAAGATCTTATAGTTGAGAGGAATTTGTAGAACTATGCTGTAAAACTCTCCATCTGCTTTTTGTGCTGTAAAACTCTTTCATCTGCTAAAAAAGTCCCTCCTAAGGAAGCTAGTACAACAACAATTGCATCAAAGCATTTGCCTATCTAAAGTGAATCTGCACCAATATCTGCACCAGTGAAGATATTGGGCTTGAAGACTCCTCAACAAAGCAGGCCTGTCTTTCCCTGACAGTATATTTGGCTGTTCTGCATTTGTCTCTATTTTCAGTCCTTTTATTTACAACAAGGAAACAATATCTACCTACTGTACCTTTTCTAAGACTTGAAAACTCTGCCTTCCTATGGTCCTTCAGGAAAATGCACTGTGTTCAAGGAGTCATCTGGTACACTTATCATGACAGTACCATATGTGAAGCTCCATGGCCTAATATGGTTTCTCCTATATCATGCAATTTGATCAGATAAGGATTGTGTTCCTAAACTCTGTGAATTGTAATTATTACGGCAACAGCTGCAGGGATGAAGAAAAACCTCTAATATAGCAAACCAAAATCAGGGTATTATATATTTAACAAATTCTGCAACACATTCATGATGAGTAGAATGGCTTTTAGAAACATACTCCCAGCTTTGAATTTAGATGTCCATTTAAACCCATTCTTACTTTTTGGAGGAAAATATTGAGTCTGCTTAATATTTCTCTCTAATTCCACTCAGAAAAACTTATTGTATAGAATAGGTCCTTTCTCCCTCCCTGTCCCATAAGAATCTTCTGTTTTTCTTTCTGTTTTCAGTGCCTTCTAAAGTTTAAACAGCTTCTCCAATTTGGCACTCTTCAAAGATAATGGCTGACTGGGGATAATGGGGTTGTAGTTTGATATAGCAGAAAGTGCTCAGGTTATAGAAGCTGCCTTAAACTCAATACTACATTAATTATTTTGAATAAATACTTAAGGCCACAAAGGGCAATACAGGAGACCTGAAAACAAGGCCTGCTGACCTGAACTTCATCTGTACAATATATTAAATGTCTTATGAGTGTTAACAAAGTGAAAATGGCTCAAAATAACAAGAATATTTTGAGTTCAGCTATTCTGTTTTGATTTTATCTTGATGTCCTCTTTCAAAACTTTTCAGAATAACCAGCTAATGATTGTCCTATATTATACTTGAGAAAGATGAACAAGTTTGGCTTCAGGGTTCAGGCAACATCTAATAACTGGCAATTGCCAAGTTAAAGTTGACTGTTTTTGTTGCTTTGTTTGTTTTGGCAAGTTAGAATAACCTTCAGTATACTGCAGTTAAATATAAGAACACATAAAAACTCAGTAGTTCATTTTTTGACAGTGTACTTCTCTACCTCAGAAATAATTTCCACTTAATTCAGTAGGGCTTTCCCCCATGTAAAAGGTTAAAAGATTGTGACTATCTTTTAAATTTAAGCATAATATTTCAGTTCTCCTTTAGATTCCTCTGGATATCCAAATACTTTGCTTTGTTTATAGTGTAAAGAGAAATGCAGTACTTTTTCAAGCATGTATTTAAAGCACCCTCTAGTATAGATTTTATCCACATTCCACTTTAAACGTATCTTGAAAGTAGTAAATCCATTCTTATATAATGGAATGCTTCAAGACATGGTAATTAAGGCATTACATGACATGCTAATGCATGATTGAATTGAAAAATACCGTAATCCAGAAGATCACCATACTTTGCAGTTAAAAAGCCTAATACTTATTGCTGTGACAGTAACTGAAAAAATTAAAACTGTTGACAGCCTCTTAGAATGATATGGAGATGAGAAAGATAGAAATTGCTCTGAGGATAACCAGATACAAATTAATCAGTTGTTGCTATCAATAATCTGAGGCATTTCTATATAATTAACAATATGTAAAATTAAATGTAGCATCTATTATGGCTTGCCAGTTGTTTGATAATATCTATAGTAACAGCCATGTTTTGGAGCATCTGTGGATAGTAAATATGAAGGATAAATTCATTTTAGGGGGTAGTTATAAACCTTGCAAACCAGAATGATTGTCAGCATAATTACACTGACTAGAACTGTACTATAATGTAAGATTGTCATAGTACCTTGACTGGTTTTCCTAACAGGACCTTAATTACTAAATGACAGACAAAAAAAATCCTGTCTGGGATTACCATCTCAACTTGGCATCAAGTTCCTGATTCTTTTCAACTATGTCAGAAAATGTTCTGACTTATTTTTCTGAAAAATGCACACATGAGCTGAGCCATAAAGAAACCAGAGATACCTTGATTCATTTATTTAGGATGAAAAATTGGATTTTAAGGGACACTAGGTCAAAATATTCTTTGATATTGCCATCTCTGGAAATTGAACTGCAACTACAGCACTGTATAACATCAAAGTATTCAGAAACAGACAAAACAGTTTTTTAAATACTGTATATAGTTTGATCCAACTAGTGCCGAGAAAAGCAACATTTTTTTGAAAATCTCAGATTTTTTCCATACAGAAGTGCTTGCCTGAGAATAGGAAGGTTATGCTTATGTCATACAGCAAGATTTTATGGGACAAATTGTCAGTGATCATGACGTTAACTTAGGAGAGTTTCTTATTGCTCAGAGCAGTAGGAAGAAAAAAAATTTTTTTTTCAGTTTCAAAAGCTCACAGGTAAAAAGAAAGCCAAGGCTGATATTGGGCTATAAAGAATATACGTAGTCCATGTTAAAAAAAGATGTTTAAGTGGGCCCATATTTCCTAATTAAGCTTCTCCTATCTGACTTGAAAATGCCTAGGTATTTTCATCTTCTGTTCCTTTTTAAAAGGAGACTAATGGATTCAACCCACATTAAAAACAGCAAATGATGAACTAAAACCATCAGCTGTATTAAAACATAGAATATAATTGCACAGTGCCCCCAGTTCAATTCAAGAGAGAGACTCTGGAGCATAAGGAACACTAGTCTGTGATTCCTTAAAACAGGATTTCCTCCACAGAGTGGTTGCAGGAGAAATTTCTAAGTAACTGCTTTAATGACATGGAGAAGTGGTGGATCTGTTTTCCTGCACATTTCAGACCATCTCTTTTAAATAATCTCAGAATTTTAAACCTAATGTGCATATTATTATCACCATCAAAACATGAAGTTCAGTAACTTAAATGGAGAGGAACAAGAGGTAAAGGAGGCTGCACCACTAATAATTTGGACAGGATTGTAAAGCTCCTCTCAAAAATTATGTATTTATTATGTTTCTAAATGATGTATAATTCCTTCTCTGTGTAGAAAATTAGATATGTTGTGAAAGTTAATCTTTTTTTTTCAAAAAGCCAAATATTAACTTTAGTAAGTTTAGTGACAGCAGCATCCAAATAGAGTGGAACAGTTGAAGTTTCTTTTGGATCTGTGTACGCAACATAACACAGTTAAAGCATGTTCAGTAGCTGCATTTTGCTCAATGTGTGATATAACATCAGGATGAAAAAAAATTAAATCCATTGAAAGGTATCAGTAACCATTAAATACATGAATGACTCATATATAATAAATCTATATGAATGGCTTATATATATCTAATCAGAATTTGTAAACCTAACTTGTGGTTTGTTGAACAAGCCATAATTGTCTGGTTTGTACAAAATGGTAAGCCATACTGATGCAACCATATATTATATTAAGCAAAAACCATACTTCTTAAGATTCAGAAATGCCCTTTTTTAAGATTTTTCTAGTATTTTCTCAAAAGATACCAGTGCAAGAATATCATCCAATTGTTAAGCATATTTATTCTTACCAAATGTTACCTACTGTAGAGGCTGCACACACTATTGTACAGTATCTAGATTTTCTGATATGTCATCTATGAGAATGTGGCCCAACTGTAATTCACGTTTGTAAATTTTATTCATGTAAGACAGGAAAAGTACTTTTGTTTATTTAATAGCAAAACAGCATTATTGTTCTGTATTAAGTTGTGATTTATTATTCTGAGGGGATTTTTTGTTTCTACAAATTTTTTGTACATGATTAGAATGGGTTTTGGAAGAAATTGTAATCATAATTGTAATATATGATCAATAATGTGTCTGATATTTTATGATTCCTATAGTCATCTGCAAGGACTTTTTTGAGCATGGATGGATGAATCATAAAAATGCTATTCAGGGACTACAAAATGATACATTTCTTAAAAAGATGACAATTTTTGCAATGCTGTATAAAATTGATTTAATTATAAACCTGTGGAGGGAAGCTTTTCAGCCTTGTAATGACAAATTTCAGCTTATTTTGCTCTATATGCATAATGGCTGGGGGGTTTTATAAGGTCAATAGAATTTTATAATTTATGGAGACAACAGTTGCATATGGATTTTTGATTAAGGAGTAATGTACATTTGTGACTTTTGATGTGAGCTTTCACTTTTTTCTTGTTCATTTGGGAAGAACAAAAAATGAGAACCAAGAAAAGCTGGAGATCTCTAGTCATCTTTTATAACAATGTCGTCTAGTACTATCGAAAATAAAACAGGAACTGCCCTTCACCTGCCTAACAACAGGTCTGTGGGATCTAGATTTCTCTAGGCCTACTCAATGAAGATGCCAGGGCTAGGACCCTTTATTTGCAAAGCCCATTTGTTATCACAACTCTGAACCACCCAACTTAAAAAAGATAACATGAGAATGACTAAAAACAGAAAGACAAAACCAAAATGACAGATACTTTTACCCCTTGGCATGCAGCCCCCTTCTCCAATTTGTTGGTCTCTAGATGTTTTGGGAGACTGCCAGCCTGTGAAAGCTGAGAAATAAATGCTCGGTCTCCATTCTTTGGAATATACAGAAATAATTGTCTGCATATAACGGTATAGACATGTGAGGAAACTTACTTTCTGACATCTTTGATTCAACTGAATGATACAGGATATTGGAATTAATTTTCACGGTGGTAAACCACGAGGGGATACTTAGGATGAAAGCTATTGAAAAATCACCCTCATGGCAGTTTCCGTCCAAACCCACAAGGATTCTCTATTTGGTTTTCAAGTACTGCACAAGAAAACCAAAGGCAGGTTAAATAAACCAAAGGCTAGCGGCTGGTCGCTCTCTAGGGCAGGGATGGTCCCCCTGCAGCTGTGCAAATGCACCATCTTGGCTTGCAGTAGTCCTGGCTTGCATCATCTTCCGAAGAGCCGGGAGTCACAGCTGAGCAGTCTCGAACCGAAGGACGGCCGACTGCCCTTCCTGCTTATTTCTGTGGATTTCGGAGAGCGATGAGCCATTAAAACTCTGCTAACCCGGATTCAATTTACACATTTAGAGCACAGTAGACAAAAGGCTTAATTAGACGCTTTAGTCCACTTCACTTACAGCCTGAAATAAACTATAAAAGTCCAAGGTTTTCTCATTTATGCTGTTTTATATTAAATAAAATATTTATATTAAATAAAACATCCTCTAAATTAAAAAAAAGGGAAAGGAAGAGCCAGGTGCCAAAAAATCGAAAGGGTTCTACTAGAGTGCTACCCGTAATCGCTACGAGAGACAATTTAGACGGACGATGCGAAGTGCAATGTTTGAGGGCGGTGCGAGTCGTAGCTTTCCGAAGCCGTTCCTACGTCTGCCCGTTCCTAATCTTGACCGAAACCCGCCTTCCCCCCAGAAGCGGGGGAGCCCGGAAAGCGGCGCGCATTTCCTCTATCTAGGCAGGCGCGTTTCGGCGAAGAGCCGAAAACTTTTTTTTTTCGGGAAAGCGCCAGGGGGCGCCCGAGCTCCCGCACCGCGCCCAAGCGCTGGTCGCGCCGGGGGGTTGTTTCAGGCGCGCGCGCAGTCTTCCTCCCCGCGCCTCCGCTGCGCAGGCGCCCCTGGCTCTTTCCCTGCCGCCTCTTCTCTCGCCGCCGGAGCGCGCGCCCGGCTGTCGCTTCGTCCCCTCCGCCTCGGCGGCTTCCCCTCGCCGCCATGGTGCTCGATTTGGACCTTTTCCGCGCCGACAAAGGCGGCGACCCCGACCTCGTGCGAGAGACGCAGCTGAAGCGCTTCAAGGACCCGGGGCTCGTGGACGCGCTGGTGGCCGCCGACGGGGCCTGGCGAAGATGTGAGCGGGAGCTGGGTGGGAAGCGAGGAAAGGGGCCCCGTCCCACCGGGCCCGTCAGCCCGCGACCCTTCCGCGCGCCCGCCGGGTCTGCTCAGACGGCGCGCTCATCCGCGCCTCGACACCCGCCGTCCGTCCGGCTTGTGCCGCGGTGGAAAGGAGGCTCTGCTTGTCGGAATCAGGGCCGCCGGCTTTTCCGGCGACGGCAGCGCGTTACCGCCGGTGGCCGACTCCGCGTCGGCGGCAGGAGGAGCGGCTCACGCGCTCCTGTCCTGCTTTTCCGACGTCCCCCTCCCCGGGGCATCTGGCGGGCCCCGCGAAGGTCCTCGCTCTTGGCGCAAGGCTGCTCCACGCGTTCCTCTTGGCTTGCTTGCGAACCGCCCAGAGAGAATATTCCCTTCCTCCCTTGACTTTGCCGGGCAGGCGTCCCTCAGCTGGTCTCCCGCAGCAAGCGGAGACTTTCCCCGCGTCGTGGTAATCTCGAAGGCCTCGTCTGAAAATAGGTTTAAAGTGGGATTTCGTGAACAAAAGAGTGCAGCAATCCAGGAAGTTTTGGCGGCTTCGGTTTCTCCTTGGCATTCTTTTTCTCTGCCGTCCTAAGGGAAAGCATCCCCCACGTATGGTTGTAGACGGTTTTTTTTGGTTTTGTTTTGTTTTGTCATGAGAAACGTATTGTGTAGTGAACCCCTTTCCCGGAGGGTAGATTTTGCCACATGTCAGCATTGCAGAGCTCTTGTTGGCAAACTTACCCTATTTGACAGTACTGCACGCTGCTGAGATGTCAGGGCATCCGAGTCTGATGCAATCCTGCTGTAATCGTCATCACCTTAGTTTCATTTTTTGTCTGGCAGTATTGCCTTATTTTCAAAAAATAAGTAAGGACCTGTATTTTGGGGCATGAGGTCCTCTGAAAATTTGCGTCTTGTAATAATGACTGTTAATCAACTTACAGCCATTTCTTAAGCCATTCTCCGGAATATAGAATATATTTCTATGGATATAGAAATATTTTAATTATCTTTAAAAACAAGTAAAAAGATTTACTTTAAGATATTCTAAGGGGATAGGACAGAGTTAAGTTTGGATCTACTGAATCAGCCTAGAATTGGTTTAGGATAAGAAGCCTGGAAAAGTAACTCCACCTTTCTCTTGCCCTTGGCAGCAAGAGCCCCTAGGGATTTGAAAGTGATAGGTCTACTATTTCAAATCAAATTGGCTTCATAATGCAACAGCATAACGAGATATTTAGATTATTTTTATTCTTTATTTTTCCAAGACATGCAAAATGCATCTCATTTAAAAATGAACTCCATTCCATTCAAAAATGGAAATAGTTTCTTTCAATAAGAGTAATCCTCTGTACCTATAGGTTGGTCCCACCTTTAGGTACAATGAAGCAACTGCTTTTGGCGGTAGACTTGGTTAGGCAGCAAAACAGCAGCAATCAATTTATATGCTGCCTGATTCTCACAGCACAATGTGCAGTGTTTGTAGTACTTTCCTCCATAAGCAATGCTGCAACCATTTTGCAGTGTATCACCTTAGCCACTGCAGAATGACTGAGACCAGCAGGGCAGTTGGTCAACTGGCCAGTTAGAGGTAAAGTAAAAGATGTCAGGGAAGGGAAGTGCAGCTCCCTTGAGGATGTTGGAGAAGAGAGTTATATGTGCCACGCAGTATATCTTGGATCCTTTAATCTAGACACTCGCTCACATAACGGAAGATAGTTGCCTATTGCCACTATCAAAATAAGATTTAATGGCTTTTGTCAGCTTTATGTCTAAGGATATGCAAAAGAAATGCAAGTGAGGCAAAAGCCCAGTATAGTTTTTCAATTATTAGTATTGTTACTTTGTGTGCAGACAGAGTTTTTCACTTCTTTTGGAAAATATAATTTTTTGATATTGCTGCAGTATTTTTCTCCATCTGCT
>JANHZU010001552.1:229429-242006 GCA_032468055.1 Acrochordus granulatus | reverse complement strand
TTATCTGAGATTTTCTGAGAACATTAGTAATCAAAACAGTAATTATTTTCAATGTGAACTTCCTTTTTTTTTTTGGAAAAGCATCTTAAATTCAGGGTTGACTTCCTTTTAAATTTGGAATTGTGTCTCTGTGATTATCAGTATTGTGTGTAGGAACATCTTAGAGTAAGATGGTAGATTATGTTTATATTATTCTAACATTTTGTATAGTTACTTAGTTACAGCCATAGCCAATAACTTTCACTATCCCCAGAAAATTCACCACCTTTAATCCAGATTGCTTGATTGCATGATATTTTTATGGCATATTTTTTATTTTGTTTTCCATATATTTAGAATGTTTAATAGTTAACTTGACAACTTGCCCAGAGACCTATAGTTATAGAGTAGAAGTATAATTTAAAGTATAATTCAGTTCCTCTTCATTATAACTATGCTTAGAGATTTTTCTCTTTGTACAGTTTCCTTATTCAGTCTGCACAGGATCCAAACTTATAATAAGAAATTAAAATGCTTCTGTAAATCAGTGGAAGGTTAGAGCCTATCTTTAGAAAATATATAATGGATGAACATGTAACTCAAAGCTTTTTAATACAATAAAACTATTTTAAAAGCAATAAAGCAGAATACGCTTAGTATTTTAGATGCTATATATGAGTTTGTTGAACATAATGATGGTAACAATGTTAGAATGACTGATTAGGGTATCTTTTCAATATTTTCTTGGGTAGTATATTTCTTGTTATAGCAGTTTTGATTTGTTTGCCTGTATATAATATAATTAAATCTCAGTTTGTTAACACTAAGAGCAGTTTGAGATTCTATAAAGTTCTAACAAGTTAACTTTCTTAAGTTCTCATTAATTTCTTGCCTCTTTATTTTCTTTTTAAATTTTACATTCAGTTTTTATGTTTTTAACATTTTATTTGTACACTGCCCAGAAATGGGCAATTTCTGAATGGAATGAATGAATGTGGGTTTTAGCTTCCTTTCCAAGGAACAATTATATCACTCTCCCTCCTTTGCATTTACATTCAACTTCAGATAAAACCATCTTTCTATAATATAGTTTACCAAAAGTACAACCATTCCAATGTCTAACAAAATTAAATGCTGTATTCTTATTTTGTGTATTCTAAATTTTACAGTTTGGTTTCTAACTTTCCCCCCTTTTTAGATTGAGCAGTTTGTCTATGCATCACCACATGATAATAAATCTTGGGAGATGTTTGATGAGATGATTTCCACTGCTGAAGAGTTCTATCAGTCTCTGGGCATCCCTTATCACATTGTGAATATTGTCTCAGGTACATCTGTCTCAAAATAATTTCTAACCTGTCATGGTTTCAGGGGGATGGTTCCTTAGTACATATGCATAGTATTTTAACTTAACCTCTGATAAAATAGACTAAAGCTTTAGTTTAACTTCTAATAGTACTCAAATATATACTTGTGTACCCATCTTAATTTCTCCAAGAAGTTAATCTGTGAAAATAATCCTAGGCCATCCTAACATTTCCATTGTTAGAGGATCAAGAGAAGGAATAGCTTTCGCTTTCTCCTAATGTTACACTAAATTCTGCCTTCTGGTATTGCAGGTTCCTTAAATCATGCTGCCAGTAAGAAACTGGATCTGGAGGCATGGTTTCCAGGTTCTGGAGCTTTCCGTGAGCTTGTTTCTTGTTCAAACTGCACTGATTACCAAGCACGTCGGTTAAGGATCCGCTATGGTCAAACCAAAAAGATGATGGATAAAGTATGTCATGTTATCACTCAGGCACTCTGGAAGCATTATACAGTTGTCTGTAATGTTCTCCTTTTATAGTCAATAGGGTTTTCCTAGAGTTGCTTACATATTTTAGCCTTTATGGAAAATCTGCATTTTTTCCATAACATCTTTATTCAGTATTTGAGAGCAGCTGCTCCAAATAGACATTTCAAATCCTTATGGTGAAGATGATCTAGAAAGGCTCAAATAAATTTATAGATGCATGTCCAGTTTGAATGTTAGCTACTTGCCAGTTATGTCATCTAGCTTACTGAGATAATGAAAAACCCTAGAATTTCTAACCTGGAAAACTATGCATGTTACTATTCACATGTATGTGTTGTAAAGAATATTATTTATATGTGTTATAAAGAATATAGAAACATCTGTAAATTAAAGAAATATTGAGTTAAGGTTTGATACTACCTTAAAATTTAGAGTGAATGAATGAGCACACATATATGTGCACAGAGCTTTAACATTTTTAAATAAAATTCTTTGCAGAAGGATTTGCTAGCCAGATATTTTAGTGGCAATGTTTTCTCTGTACTAGGACTATTACGTTTAATGATACTTGCATCTTTTAAATTTGGATTTAATGTGTAAAATTGTTTTAACTATATTTATTTTAAAAATAGTAGGCAGTTTTATAAATCAGAGTAACTAGATTTAAGCTAAATCCTGGGAATTTAGTAAGGTTATTGGATCATATTTAATCTCTGCAAAATATATTTGCTTCTTGGGAAATGTAACAGGTTTTAGATAAGTAACAAGTTTTATTCTCATAGGTGGAATTTGTACATATGCTTAATGCTACGATGTGTGCTACAACACGGACTATATGTGCTATCCTGGAGAATTATCAGACAGAGGAAGGAATCATTATACCAGATAAATTAAAGGACTTCATGCCACCAAGTAATAATATTCATTCTCCCTTCTTCTCTTAGTTTCTATTAATTTTGCTTTTGTTTTCTGAATGACTAATATTCTTTTAAGATTGGGATTACCTTTTGAAAACACATAATTCTGACCATTTTCCTTTGAAGCATGGAATTATATTCCATGAAACCTGTATATTGATCTTCTGCCAAACTGGTATCCTTCATGTTTTATGAGAGTGATCCTTGAATAGTAATCCCAACATGTCTAATGCCAGCAAATTATGGGAGGCTGACTTGAACTGTGTTTCCTTACTACATCAAACTAAGAAGATCTATTTTTATCCTAGCTTTACTGAACCAGAATATTTTAGAAATTGTGCTACAGTCTTAGGTATTAATTTTGCAATCACAGAAAGAAAGTACCCATGAAAGTTTAAAAAGGAAGGCTTCACTTAATGGTTTTCCCCCTTTCAGCTACCTGTAATACTTAATTGGAAAGAGAAGAGTGAGCTTGGATGGTGCACCTTATAGTATCTGGTGGTGTATAGTAAAGTACTTGAGATAGTGATATGTATAATGGTTTGTGTTGTGTGAAAGGGAAAAAAATTAATCTGAGAGAAAGATGCTTGGTGATACCCACTTTGGAATGCGTGGTTATCTGTATTTAATGTACTCTTTATTCTGTCTAGGTCTGAAGGAAATGATAAAATTTGTGAAACCTGCACCTATCGATCAAGAACTTTCTAAGAAGCAAAAGAAACAACATGAAGGAGGCAAAAAGAAATCAGCTGGTGGAGACTGTGCTCTAGAAGGGAAAATGCGAAGCATGGATGTGAACAGTCCCTGACAAAACTTCAGTTACTCTCACTGAGTTGTACTATGGAGTTCTTCAGGCTGAATTGGTGGGTGGGCAGGTGGGGTCCTTGGGATTAGTTGCTGCTTTTTGTTTCATCTTTCCTATTCCAAGATCATGTTACTTCTGTCTCGGTTTTTACCCTTCAGCACAGGAAGATGATACTTCTTACAGTGATTTTAAGTGCATTTTCCTGCACTGTGAAAGTGGAAAGCAGTACAGAATCTTTGATTTCCCTTACCCCCACCCCATTTTAAATTATGTTAATTCTATGTAAGAAGAATTTAAGTCCAAGCCCAGAGTTGTAAATTCAAGCAGAGGGAACAAAATGCTGTATAATGTTCATTTGCTTTTAAAAAAAAATCTGCACATTGAAACAAGGGGTAAAGGCAGATATGAAAAGGGGAAATAAATATAGGCACTTGTGTAATTTTACCATCATGATTTTTGAAATGTCATAGGATTTTCCCTGATTTGGAGGGACTCAGTGAATAAAGAAAATATTTAAGAAATTAACTCTCTTTTAGTTAATTATTATTTCTTATAAGCTTATGAATTTTTAACATCCTGTTGGCAGTGTATTTCCTCATATAATGCATTATAGTCTTTCTCTATCAGTGCTATTTATTTAATAAATTTATAGGCCACCCACCTCATCTACATGACTCTTGGTGACCGACAGTTAAAACTGAAAAAAAGACAGAATTAAAATAACAAGAATAGCTACATCATCTCTCTTTAAGTTTTTGATATAGTAAAGATTGCTCTCCTTCCTGCTATTATTTATGCTCATACTTTATAAAAAAAGAATTACCTTGAAAAGTTAATGTGCAGTAATAGATTTTTATTAGTTCAGTTATGCTGAATGTAGACAAACTATTAAATGGATTATATTGCAATTCAGTAAATTTACTTCAGACAAGACGCCCTGACCTGTTTTCCTTACAAAATAATCTGACAGACTTCTTTAAGTTTCAACTCGTGGTTCAATTCATGTTGTCACTGAGGCTGACTTATATTTGATGGTCTGAGGGGGAACTTATTTAGAAAATCCTAAGAGATGAGGGGAAATACCCAGAATTTGATTTTAATTTTCTAGTAGAACTATTTATGAAATTAAAGGAATGGGAACTTTACAGAAAACTCAGTTGTTTATAAAATCACATATTTTAGCATCATAGGGTAAAAAATGGATATGTAATTGTACAAACAATGACTTTTCTACAACGTTCCCATTCCTTTAATTACATTTTGGATTTTGAGAAGTTTATTTTTCAATAACATTTGGAGGAAGGTAATGGTAGAAATGATATTGCAAATTTAATTGATAACTAAATGCAGGTGTTGCCTCAATTTCTCCCGAAAGGGGAAATTTATGAATACAGTATTTAAAATAGCAATTTAGTATCAATTATTTTTAAAAAAAGTACTAAGTACTGAATTCAGATCCATATGGTAAAATGTCCATAGCATTCTAGGAACTGCTTCATGTGCAGTGCTCTCAAAATTTCTTTTACTGTTTTTGTGAATGGGATAACAGGTATGATGCTCAGCAAGTGAAAACATACTGTACTGTTATACTAATCCTTTTCAAAGTTCATTGAATTTCAAAAAGTCAAGAAGAAAAATAATTGAAAAGAAAAATATAGAAAGCAAGATAAAAATACAAAAAGAAAAATGAATGGTTTTCAACTTTCTTTCGTACAAATATAGATCAAAAATAGACTCTAAAATTAACAATACATGATTTCTACAATCCCTTATAACTCTAACCATCAAATCCCCAATTCAAAATTTTATTTCTCCGAGTCTCGTACAAGAAGTTCAAAACTGGCTTCCAAGTAGACATAACATTATTTGAAGTATTTTCTTTAAACAGATCTGTTGATTTTGCCATCTCTGCCAACTCTATCAGCTTAACCATCCCTTCCTGCAGTGTAGGTATTTGTAAATCCTTCCACCTTTGTGCATGTAGATGTCTTGCTGTTACACATAAAAACAGTTCCACAGGATCTTTCAAATTGGTTGTCATTATCCTAAAATAAGCTGATTTCAACTGTATATTAATTTAAAATTTAAAAATCTTCTAAAATCAAGATATGAATTTGATCCCCATATTTTCTAGCCTTTTTACATGTTCCATCAAATATGAAAGAATATACCCTCGGTTTAATTATAACAAATATGTGAAATTCCATTATAATTTATTGACAATTTATCTGGTATCAAATATCAATAATATATCATTTTATAAAAGTTCTCTTTGATTGTAATTCAGCATTAATTTCTGTTGTTCCACATGTTCTCCCAATGATCTAGTGGTACAGTATATCCAAAATGTTTGCCCATCTTGCCATAATCTTTAATGTGTTCATCTTCAGTTTCCATCTTATGTAAGAGTTTATACATCTTAGCCATAATGTGATCATCATTTGTACACACTTCCACATCAAATTCAGTTTTACCATTTTCAAAGTAATTTAAATCTTTTCATCAACTGAGTATAAGAAAGCAATTACTAATTCTAATTCCAAATCCTCTCTTGTTTTTAACTTAAGTTCTCCTTGAGAAGATGGCAGTCCATCAGCATAAGTTAACTTTTTGTTTGTCATCAGCAAATGCCCTTAACTTATGTTTCCTTTTAAATATTTACTCTCACAATTCATCTATTCAGTATTTCAAGAACTAAAACAGAAGAGATAATGGGCATTCTGTCTTGTCCATTTTTGTACCTCAGGATTTTGTTTGATCTCCATTGACAATTTGTGCTTTCTGTGAAGTGTGAATCAAACTTACCCATTTAATAAAATTACCGTATCTCTAAAATTCATACAGATAGTCCTTGACTTAGGACCACAATGGAGCCATTTGTATGATGGTTATAAGGTGAGTCACTGCAATCATTAAGCAAATCACATGGTTAAGTGAATCCAGCAGATCCAATGGGAATTATCATTTTCTCGCAGAATGGCAAAAAATATTGCAGATCGCAGTCATGTGACTACAGGACATGGCAACTGATCATAATTTTGAATTTATGTATGTATATTGTACATGCATAAATGTATAAAGTAACCCCTCATGAAAGCTTTGCTCGCATCCCAAACAGTCACATCTGTGCCTTCAGACAACTTTTTGTCTAACTCCTCAAACATTTTCTGAAGGAATTCTGGTGTAATTTCTCTTTCTGCGTATTTCTCTCCTCATGTTTTGCTACTTCCTGGTAGTTATGATTCTAATATTGTGATCCAAAAATGAAGTTACAAAAAAAGTTAGAAAGTGGAAAGCAAAAGGCAGACTTCCCCCTTTTTCTGTTTCGTCTCTGTGTCCTTAACACTTTCATCAAACGGCACTCTAGTTAACATCGTCGTCACAGCCTGCCTTATAGTATCTTTCTTTCATAAAACCCATCAACTGTCTGTTCTTTCATGCTAAACAACTAATGGTCAAGTCTGTTTAATTCTATTCCAATATTTTCAAAAGTACTTTCATCAGAATTTAATATTTCAAAATTACTGTCCCCTTGATCCCTTTGAAATGTTCTTACACCCAATTCTCGCTAAGTGAGAATTTAAATCCTTTAAAATCTTTTTTGCTTTCCTTCTTTATCCAGAAGAAACTTGATTCACCAAGTGGATTTCTTTTATCCTCCTCAGAAAATCTGTATGCAGTAGTGATTAGGAAAATAAGGCTTTTGCAAACCTTTTTCCCATATATTGTAGGGTGCATGATAGCTGCGATCTTGACTGAAATCCCTCAACCCCCAGCCCCTTGGCTTAAAAGTTGACTGCAAAAACCACAGCGGTCCAGAGTGCAAATCTTACAATATCTCCTTGGCTGGAAAAACTACACTTCCCAAGATTCACCACAGGCTCCGCTGCAGTGCTGTCGCCATTCTTCAGGGATGTCTAGTCCACCACAGAACCTCACTCGGAAGCCAAAAAAAGTTATTTGTCACCAATAAAAGAAATTTGTGATTTTCTATCTCATGCAGAATCCTCAGCAGGTGGCAGCATCTGACCAATCTTGGCTGATCTCAGAAAAGTTAAGGGGATCAGATCAGAGTTACACACACACACACTATTTATACATATATATGAGTTCTAAATAATAGGAAGAAGAACCATTTTTTAAATTCTCAGTGCTTGTTTATTAAGTTCAACCTGCTTTGTCTCATGCTTTTTATTATCATAAGGAATGGACGAGAGCAAAGATCAGTCTTGAGCATGAGTACTTCATTCGCTACATAGCAGCTGTATTTGAACTCCATGCAAAGCTGGGTGCATAAGAAAGAGGCTGTTGCCAGAAGACAGGAATGTAATAATGTGTGACATAAAGAATGGGGATAGTGATAAAGTATAACATTGCTTAATTCAACTTAAACTTAAGAAGATAACGATTGGCACACAAAAGAGAGGCAATAATGCCTTAAAGTAAAATGATGCAGTGTCTGGCCATTGTTGTAAGCATGCCATCCAATTTTCCCTTCTGGCTTTTAATCATAGTGGTTAAGACATTGGGCTTGTCAGCCAGAAGGTTGGTGGCTCAGCAGTTCGAGACCCAAGCGCCACCGCGTAACAGGGTGAGCTCCCGTTACTTGCTCCAGCTCCTGCCAACCTAGCAGTTTGAAAGCAGGTAAAAATGCAAGTATATAAAGAGGCACCACCTTTGGTGGGAAAAGTAACAGTGTTTGGTGCACCTTGGCGGACAGTCATGCCAGCCACATGACCAGCCACTGAAGCATCTTTGGACAAATGCTGGCTCCCTCAGCCGTGAATCAAAGATCGGCCACAACTGGCAGGAGAAACCTTTACTTTGTTATTATGTTTCTTGCTGTAGTTGCTTTTAATCTATTTCAGGGATGATGTTTGTTGTCACTTGTCACTTCTGAACACTTTAGAGTATGCATATGTTGTGTTTTACTATTTAAAAACATCTTTGGCCGCTGTGAGGAAAGGCACCATGTAATGCAATTCAAAATATGTGCGTGCATGCACACACCCACACACCACTAAAAACGCTGGAAGAAGTTTGGATTTTCCTGTTTGGACTAAACGGTTTTATTAAAAAGCCTAAGTTTTTGTGAGCTATAGCTCACTTCATCAGATACATGGATGCTTTTGGCTCCTAAAAACCAGTGTTTCTCACCCTTAGCTCTTAAGACATGTGGACTTCATAGTTTCAGAATTCCCCAGCCAGCATGCTGGGGGAAGTTGAAGTCCACACATCTGAGAGCTGGTCCACAAATCTTAAAGTTGCCAGAGTTGAGAAACACTGCGATAGACTAACGTGGCTGTCTTAAAATAGCTAATAAAAACCTTAGAGGCTTATTGAGAAAGAGCTGAGATGAGTAGAAGCCTTATCCTCTGTCCTGTCCTACTTCCATGGATATCTCCTTGCATGGATTGGGGTGGGCTCAGACCATACATTCTGTCTGGGACTCGCTCTGTAGTCCAAAGCAAAAAAACTTACTCACCCTCTGGATATTGCGATGTCAGGAATTGAATCCTGAAAAGTGGTCCACTTTGTTCACCTGTTTCTCTTTTGAATGCATATGCAACTCCAATCATAGTCAGTTCTAAACATGGTGTGTATCTGATACAGTCATTGAACTAAAAACAGAGTGCATGAATTAGAATATCCCAGGCAACATTAATAGCCAATTCCAAACAAACATTCCCCCAGTCACACCAGAAAAGCCAGGTCTTAGATGTTTTATCTATAAAATATACCGTTTTCTTAGAGAGGTCCTGTCTCACTGGGGTTTTAGCACAGATGTTGCTGCTTTGCATGCTGTTCTTCAGGATCAGGCTTCGGTGATGGTTTCTTGAAGGATAACCAACACGGTATTTCTGCTGTCAACCTATTTTTTCGAAGACAAATATGTGGTGGCTAACTCTGAAAACTTGAAACAAGAAAAACAACAAAAAGAAACCACTTTCTCAGGAGCGTGGAGATCTCCCACACTTAGACAATCTTTGCACAAGCAACAAATCACACTTCAAGGGAAATTTTTCATCACAGGCAGATATTTTTGGGCAAGCTGCCTCATGTGAATCATCTTGTGGTGAGATGAACAGTCTTTCTTTAATGCTAGTTATTATGGTAATCTAAATCTTGCTCTTCCACAATTACAAGTTTTGCCATAACTTCTAGCCTATTACAGTCTGCTTTTGCCCTTATGACACAAGCAAAGAAGTGGGAGAAAATGGCAGTCAGTGTCAATTGCGTCTCATTTTTCTTTTGATGAAAATACTTCTGGCTTGCCTCTGTAAGGGATATCTAGCTGGGAAAGAACACAGACTCTGATACATTTAATGGAGAAGGAAAATATGCAGGCTGGCTTGAGAGAAGGTTTCTTTCAGGCTACTTTGTAAGGCCCGTTAAATGCTCGTGCTCTTTGAGGGACTGATCTTATTAATTGTGTAGCTGAGGTTAAAAAGTTTTGGCCAGTTATTTTGCACATGAAAGAGCAGCTGGTACCCAGAGAGCCAGGGGTAGCCATTCATTGGCTACTGGCTTTCCATCCCTCTGACTGAGAGCACTTGTCCCTGGCTTTCTTTGATCAGCTACACTGTAGAATAATGCTAAATAGAAAGGAGAACAAAAGGAGCAGTTTGGAGAGGCTCCCATTTGTAATTCAAAAAAGGGGCTCAGAAATTCACATTCCTGGTTGCTCCAAGCCTGTTGTAGGGGGAGGGGAGATTCAGAAAGGGATGCGGACAGGAAAGAGTTCACCATCTCCAATGACCGCTGAATCCATAAGCAAAAGGAGAGCGGCTGGAAGGAAATTATGACACAAATTCTCCTCCCAAATATTAGATGAAAAGATACTTTCTGCTTTGAGAAAGTGGGGAGCTGCTTTCTGAAACTGTTTAAATGAACAAAACTAAGCATGGAAATCAATGGAAGGAAGTGGGTTGATTTGTCCTCCACTGTGGGGTCCCACTGAACCTGAGTTTGGCAAATACTTGCTCCCAAAGAGAAAGAGAAAGAAGAAAAAAGCATAGACCATGCCTTGCACTGAGTCTGTTCAGTGCTAGGTGATTTACAAAGCTCAGACAGAGATGCTTTTTCTGCCAATTTGAGAAGAACAACCCTGAAGGCAATTTCGTCCTTCTTATCCCAGTGACATGAACCTGCTTGTAAAGCAGCAGCCTAAGCTAGGACTTGCAAAGTGGAGGAAAACTGATCTATGCTCTAAAAGCACGCGCACACAGTTCATGCTGTACTTAACACATTGTGGCTTGACTTCTGTCAGTGAATGGTTTGGATGGACATGGCTGTCCAAGCAATGACCTAACAGTCAGTGTTTCTAGATTGTGAGCTATTAGTACAGGAACAGATTTAGATCTCAGTTAAACTTGCTCCTATTTGGTTAAAATAAAACCATAAAGCTGTAAAAGTGTGAGAAATCACGCTGCCTTCATTCCTCCTGGATTGGCATAAAAATTGGGAAAGCTTCTGAAACAATAAGTTTCTCTCTGATAGTGTTTTAGAATCCATTGTACCACTTCACCGCTACATCTTTCCTAAACAAGGAGGCAATTTTTAAAATTATTTTTTGCACACCCCCAACAATGCAGACACATCTGAATGATTTTTCATATGTAGGTTTAACAGCGCAGTATGGATGCAATGGCCTAGCAGTAAGGGCATGGTGGTCTAGGGGTTAAGATGCTGGGCTTGTCAGCTGGAAGGTTGGCAGCCCGAGTTTGAAATGGGGTGAGCTCTCTTTATTCACCCCAGCTCCTGCCAACCTAGCAGTCTGAAAGCATGTAAACAATGCAAGTAGATAAATAGCTACCACCTTTGGTGGGAAAAGTAACAGTGTTCCATGCACCTTGGTGTGTATAGTCATGCCAACCATATGACCACTGAAGCATCTTCAGACAATACTAGTTCTTCGGCTGTGAAATGGAGATTATCACTGCCCCCTAGAGTTGGACATCACTGAAAGGGGAAACCTTTATTTTTTACCATGGGTGTAAGATCACACAGAGACAAGTTGCTCTTGCATAACCTAGTTTGCAGGCTTACTGTAGAAATAACTCTGTTAGGAATCATCAAGGAGCTCTTCATGCCATGGAATCTCTTAGGACACTGATGGAGTCAATCCTGTAATTTTCACCCTACATTTGTATTGAATTCCTCTCCCCAGAGAGTGTGCTCAGCTCCAATATACCCATTCAGTTTCCTTCATCAGTAATATAAAGCAATTCATTATGTTCAAAGAACAAAGTACAGCCCTAATATTTCTGCTTCTAGATAAGGAGGCAACCACCTAAATCCTATAGATCTAGGGGTCGGCTCAGCTAATTGCCTCTACGCCCATGCAAGCAGATCCAAGCCTTCCTAGGCAGGCACTTTGCCAAATGCATGTGAAGATTTTCTTTCCAAACTACTGTGAACACTAGAATCATTGCTTGGCCATGTCTGTAATTGCCCTTTCCATGTAATAGATTTTGTCTAGGCACCTAGGAATAATTAAAACAAACCTATGTGGGTACAAATTGGCTGAGGTTCCTTTGTTTTGAGGCCAGCATGATATATTTTGCGTGATGCAGTCCTTCCTTGGGAAAGAGGGATTGGGAGAGCCTTGCAGAGCCACTGTGATTATTGTGCAAAGCACCTGTTAGTTAAAATCACTTGAATCCACTTAGATTAGATTGGCTTTGCTAGTCTTGTGGAAATTTATTTATTAGATTTTTATCCTTTCTTTATTACTTTTATAAATAACTCAAGGTGGTGAACATACCTAATGTTCCCTCCCTCTCCCCTTTTTCCAGATAACAACAAGCCTGTGAGGTAGGTTGGACTGAGAGAGAATGACTGGCCCAAAGTCACCCAGCCAGCTTTCATGCCGAAGGTGGACTAGAACTCACAATCTCCTAGTTTCTAGGCTAGCACCTTATCCATTCCATTAGACTGGATCTTATGTAAATAACTGGAACTGAGTTTTATCCAGTTATTTGGGCTGAGTTTGACCTGGTTGCTCCTAAGGAAGTGGACATGTCCTTGGGTTGTTGAGTTTTGCCCTCTGTGTTCAATCCATTTCCCTCCTGCTTAGTC
>JANHZU010001552.1:208345-223955 GCA_032468055.1 Acrochordus granulatus | reverse complement strand
TTGGGATATCCACAGGTTCTGAGGGCTTGGCGGACATGCAGCTCTTCTTTCCTCCTTCCCTCAGAGCTTGTGGGAACTTCTTGGGCTCTGTGCTGCAGTGTCCTGATCACACCGAGTCTGTGCTGTAGTATCTAACTTGTTTGTTTCCACTTTTTAGGCTAGGAGGATTGATTATTCCTGCTTGCCAGCTTGCCTGCCTGTTTCATTGGGTTTTGGCAAGAAAAATGACTTGGCCTTGCCATTAGGGATGAGACAGGAATTTTAAAGGATTTAAGGGAGACCTTCCATAATTTCTTTCAGTTTTGCCCTGTGAAAGTGCAAAGAGCCATGTGGCCAAGATACCCAAGGCAAGGCCAGGATTGTTTGTTTTTTGCAGCTGTTTGCTCTGTATTGGTTGGATGTCAATAATCCACTGCAAATCAAGGGCATTTAGAGTGTTTTTATCATAGCACAGTGTTTTTCATACTTGGCAACTTTAAGATGCGAGGACTTCAACTCCCAAAATTCTTTAGCCAGCATACAGAACTAGGCAGAATTTAGGTTTTTTTTTTCCATACTGTAAAACTGTTTCTCCTTAAAAGTGCCCCCCAATTCTGTGATTTTGTTCAAAAGGACTACCTTGCTAGAACTGGACTCCATTTTCTTTTGTTTGTTAGGGGTACTGGTACAGTAGTTGTTGATCTCTAAGCATGCTAGAAATTGAACAGAATGAAGTTACCTGAAGGTAAGCCCTATTAAAGTGACACGTAACAAAGGATGGGTCATGGGTAGCCCTGAACTTCCCCCTCCTTTTCAGGGGAGTGAGATTGTTATTTGGAGCATATAAGTATTACACGTTAAATTACAGCAAAATATCACACTTTTTAAATGCCTCCATACAAATACATAAGCATGTACAGAATTAAAACAAACCTCATATCTACAATTCTAGCCACCCAAAAATTGTCCAACCTTCATCTAAAAGGGTTCCATCATAAATAACACAGATAAAAAGACAATATGTTACATTTCATTGGGTAAACATTTTTCAGACTTTTTTTTCCCAAGCTTGCCAGCATCCATCATGTATCCAACAAAATATTTTTAGATGTCTGGAGGTATACTCTGCCTCCATTGCTATCATGGAAAAATACAAGGAATGCACATTTTCAACATATTGTTACTGTTGTGAACAAACACCTGTGGAATATGCTTGTACAGTGCCTAAACAACTGGCAAAGGGTGTGTGTCTTGCTGCCGTGGCCTCATTGTTACTGCTTATTTTTTGAAAAAACTATTAAAACCTAAAAATGTAATAATTCATTTTATTCCTCATTGTCCCTAGAATGTATTGGTATGACTGCTAAGTGATCTGAATATTTTTATTGGAGTATTCTAAATGTTTTCATTTTTAAGATCAAAACTGAACATTACCATGTTACAAATTTATTGTTCAGAAATGCAATTTCAAAAGCTTTCTTTGTTGATAAAAGAAAATCATTTGGGCTTGTGGGATATTTCTACTCAGGCTTTGTGGGAATAGAATATGTGTGGAATAGAATATATGTGGGAATAGAATAGAATAGAATTGTATGGCTGCAATTCCTAATTAACTGTTTCTTTTGTTTTTTAATGTGGTCTTTGGCAGTGCTGGGTGGAATTGGTCAGAGAAGAGGTGCAGTCAGAACATGGTAGCATATGGTTAAACTGCTGACTTTGAAAAAACTAAGTCCTGTGTAGCTTGATTAGTAGTGGGATGGGAAATCCATGGCTATAGACTAGACTAAGAAGTAAAAACAATCATTCCATAAGAAGACAGTAGTAAACCACTTACACACTATTGTGAAGGCTGCACAGACATATCTATGGAAACAAGCTCTACTTGGGGGAGATTTTATGTTAAAAAAGACACCAAATTAGAGAACACTAAATCCTGATATACACTAATGTCTATTAATATCTGATACATTTTGTTTTTAATGTTTTTCTCAAGTACTGTATAAATCAATTTCAAATTACAATCTATTTTCCAGTTTTCTCATTTGCAGTATGGATGAAAATGTTAATTTAAAAATACCTTGCAAGAATTACTAGTATACTACTTCTTCTCCTTCTTTTCCTCCTCCTCCACCCATCATAATCATAATCATATTTTATTATGTTTGCATTGCATCAGTCATAAAGTGGCATATAGTACCTAGTACTTGGACTAGGATCCAGGAAATCCTGCTTAAAGTCCTGCTTCATATATGGAGGAAACTAGCTGGGTGATTTTGGTACAGTCACTTTATATGGTTGTGTGTGGAACCATACTTTATATGGAAGGGATTAATTGTAGCAAATAACCAATGCATGAATAGATAAATGAAATTGTTTTACAGCAGGAATAGATACAAACATTTGCTGCAAATCTTAAAACTGCAGTGTCTGACATTAGGAGATCTAACTATGTTTTCATATTACAGAAAGAAGTGATTTTCAATATTCATTTTCTGAAAAATCTATCATCTATCTATTGAGATCAGCGACATATATATTTGATAATCTGTTTGTCTACCTACCTACCTACCTACCTACCTACCTACCTACCTACCTACCTACCTATATCTTTAGAGATTATTGGAATGTAGATTTAAGGAGATTTTACAACTGTAAGTACTAGGATCACTGATGATAAGTTAGCACTATATAAATGCAAATATAGTGCTGGTATTATGGCATTTGGACAGATCACTAGTTGAAACTTTTCATAGATACTTGCACCTGAAGTGAGTGTTGCTGTGGCAAAGCTAGAAGCATTGCCCTTTTAAGAAACACTATTCTAAGAACAGCTCTTATGGTTTCTTATGGATACAAAAATGTACACAACCAAGATGTGCTGCAAAAGTTGGGTGTGAAAAAGAAAAAAGATGAATAGAAGGAAAATGCAGAATCCAGGTCTTAGATCTGACTGGATTCTGGATTCAGTCAATCACTGAGGTTGGGCAAATAACGGAGTGTGTGAATACTAATTGAGGCTGCTTTCCAGAATATTTTTAATATTTCTGCTTATCTGCATTTATCACTCAAACAGATTTTTGAGCTCAGGCTTCTTTAGATGAGGCCAATCCTGTGACACAGGCTGATTGGAGACCTTTTCCAGAGCAACAGCCTTGATCCAAGTACATATTGAGGACTGACCTAATCAATGGCCTTACAGATTACACAGAGGAATCCCTAATATTCGGATGATCAGATGCTGACTTGGATCAAACTAAGCACATGGTCCATCAAATACAAAGGTGTACAGTTTGAGGCCATCAGCAACTCTAGCAAGCCTCAGGTACAGTCCCCAGAGCCCCTATAAAAGTTATCATGAGTTGTAATTTTTAAAAGGACAGAAAAGTAACAATATTAACTAATTATATGTAATTAATGCAAAATTAATTTAATTAAGATGTTTCTTCAGGCCCCATTTGCTTTTCTTTCCAGACTATCTTTTCACTTCTATGGCTGCAAATCTGTGCACTCCTGAATTAGTCAGTGTTATTTGCTCTATATTCTTCAGCTTCTTCTGAACATGTTTCATGTTTCATCACAGAGAGCTTGGTTTTCTGCTGTTCCACCCCCATCCTGCAGTTATCTTCCTCTCCAAGACCAGTGATCTACATTCCCATGATCAGGCCTAGTGCCCCTCAGTCTGGCACAAAGAATCCTTGGAACTGTTGGAACCCTTATGTGGTTCCTTTAGAGATGCCTAGGGCAGTGCCTTGCCCAGTTATCTGGGAACATTTCAATCCTTTCAGGCCTGATGAAGTAGACAAAGTCCTTGATGTTGTCAGTGCTACCACCTGTCATTTAGATCTTTGTCCCTCCTGGCAGATGAAAGCCTCCAGATCAGTGACTTCCAGGTGGGTCCAGGCAGTGATCAATTCCTCACTGCAAGAGGGGACATTCCCAGTATCTAATAAGGAAGCCCTGGTCTGTATCCTCCTCAAAAAAACATCACTTGACCCATCCTGCCTGAACACTTTTTGTCCAATTTCCCACCTTCTTTTCTTAGGTAAGGTGGTAGCATGGCAGCTTCACGAGGTCTTGGATGAATTGGATTATCTGGATCCCTTTCAGTCTGGTTTCAGGCCCAGTTATGGTATGGAAACAGTGTTGGTCGCTTTTGTTGATGATTTCTGCCCTTGACTTCTCAGCAGCTTTTGATACCATTGATCATGATATCCTTTTGGGCCGGCTGCAGCAATTGGGTGTGGATGGCATAATCTTGTACTGGTTTGACTCCTTCCTCTAAAGTTGGTCCCAATCGGTGTTGAGTGGAAGGTAGAAGTCAAGCCATTGTTGGTTCCATTGTGATATGCCACAGGGCTCGGTGCTCTTGTCATTCCTTTTTAACATCTACATGAAGCTGCTGGGTGACATCATCCACTGCCATGGGATGAGGTACCATCAGTTCTGATAATACTCAAATTTATATGACCAGTTCTGATGATCCATGTGATGTTGCTACTGCTCTCTCTAAGTGCCTGGAGGTTGTGAGAGTCTAGATGGTGACAACAGGCTTTGACTGAACCCTGGCAAGACCATGTAGCTTTGAATGCCTGGACTTTCAGTATCTAGGACTTTATCTTCTTTAACTCTGGATGGGGTAGCACTGCCCCAGTCAGACCCGAAGCAATGGGGTTCTCTTTATCATCTCCTACTTGAAAAGCAGATGGCAGTCACAGCTAAGAGGGCATTTGCAAAGTTCTGTATTGTGCATCATTTGCACCCTTTCCTGGATTGGGAGTCTCTGTGCTTTGTTATTCATGTACTAGTCATCTTTTATTTGGATTATTGCAATGTGCTCTATGAGCATTCAGAAACTACTGCTGGTGTAAAATGAAGCCATGTGGACAATTCTTGAGGCCCCCAAGGTGGCCCAGATTACACTACTATTCTGCGAACTGAACTTGTTGCCAGTTTGCTTCCAGGTGCAATTCAAGGTGTTGGTTCTTACCTCTGAAGCCCTTCATGGTATGGGTCCAGGTTCTCTGTGGATCCATCTCACCCCAATGGGAATAGCCCATCCCACCTGGACCAGCAGAAGAGGCATGCTGCGGACCCTGTCAGTTGAGGGAATTTTGGCTGTTGGGTTTCAGGAGAAGAGCCTTTTCTGCCATGGCTCCTGTCCATTAGAACATTGTACCCCCTGAGGTGAGATCCACATCTTCCCTTTTGGTCTTCAGAAAAAGCCTGAAGTCCTGGCTCAGCAAGATAGCTTGGGGCTCCATTGAGGGTTTGTCATCATGGAGGTGGTTGTTGGATTAATCAATTCCACCTGCCCCATGTGCTTCTTACTCCCCTCCTTTCATCTTGCTATTTTATTTATATTGTATTCTTATTTTTCTTCATTGTTTTTATTTATATATATTGTAAGCCACCTAGAGTCACTCCTGAGATTGGCAGCACATAAATATGATAAACAAACAAAACAAATCAAAACATGTGGGATTGTCTCTACATGAATGTCTATGGCAAGCAATTTAGTTTGCCCAAACAACATATGTTAATGTTAATATTAAATTAATTCTTAATTAATGCTAATATATTAAAGGAAAGATGACAAGTCATTAGATGCAAGTAACTGTGGTGTGATGATTCTCTGCCACATCTTGAATGGTTTGGGGTAAGATTTGTATTGTATCATATTTCTGTGACTTCTCCAAATATTACACATATATCATCCTACATTTGGACATTTGCTAAATATAACTTGTGTGCTGAATGTGTGTAGAAGATTTCAAAGGAGCAGCTGACAAAATTGTTTTGAGAAGTATCAGAAGCATTACTACAGGATGGATTCCTGGGCCCTCCTTCAAGTGCCAAAATGCTGTTTGTAGCTGTTGGTGGCCTGCAGGCTTCTTCCTGCTTGGTATCTCTACCCTGGGAATCATAGTAAACTACCTCATGCTGCCTATGCATTCAAAAATTTAAATCCAACACAGGTTAAGGAAGGCTGCATGCTTTACAACATACACTAGCTGAGCATCTGTATCTCCAGGGAGTATTGGGAAAGAATCCACTTTGTAACTCATCACATTTGCAAGAATCATACTGAGATATATAGACAGGAAGGGGCAGTCTTCTATATACTGTTATATTGAAGATATAATTTTTGCTTTATTTTTATGGCTTCAGTGAAAATTAATTCTGCTTGCCTGCAGAATTGGCTGTTCATGCATATGTTATACTAGATTAGGAGTTCTTAATTTTTTTACCATCACACCTTCCTTTAGTGTAAACTTTAATGTACAGTAATCAATGGGCTACAATGAAATGCATACAAATGTACATGAAGATGCACATGAAAAGAATCAAAAACAAATCTGCCAACACCGTGGTGCCCAGGTAGACAATTATGATGCTATAGCCGTGGGATACTGTGTAGAGTTTTCAGAAGAAGTCTGATAGCACTTTTTCTGACCAACAAATTTTATTAAATGGCATAAGCTTTTGTGAGCTACTATCAGGCTCTCCCTGATTTCTGCCACCATAGATTAACATGTCTCTTCTCTTATAATATGCATGGTTTCATTACTTATAATATTACATGGTTTCATTCCCCCCCCCCAATATTTTGGGATGGGAAAGGTCTAGAAAACAGCAAAATGATTCAGGGACTTTTCCTGCAGGAAAATTAAGTTTGGGGAGCTATAGTTTAAGGGGAAAATGTGAGATCAAGATATTGATAGTGGTGTATTATATTACTTGTGGTGTGGATGCAGAATTTTTGTCTCCCTCTCTCAGAAGAGTAAATCATCCAAGCAAGCTGACAATTAAGAAAGACAAAATTAAGTATCTCACACACTGTAAATTATGGAACTTGCAAATGAAAGATGTGATGTTATCAGAGCAGAAGCTTTAAGATTAGGAAACAGTAATGGAGAATCAGAATATTATTTTAAAAAACAGCACTTTCATTCAGTGTCTTAAATATTTGAATTCTTCTAATACACTTCATTCATGAATTTGAAAACACGGAATAAATATATTTAAATATACCCAATGGGTACCAGCTAAGCAAGCTATGGTTTAATTTGCATGTTTCTAAATGTTATTTATACAGATGCATTGTGGCCTAGCAGTTAAGATGCTGGGCTTGTCAGCTGGAAGGTTGGCAGCCCGAGTCTGAAACTTAATCCCCTTACTTGCCCCATCTCCTACCAGCTTAGCAGTTTGAAAGCATGCAAAATGCAAGCAGATAAATAGGCACCACATAAATTGGTGGGAAGGTAACAGCGTTCCATGTGCCTTGGCTTATAGTCATGCCAGCCACATGATCACGGAAGTGTCTTTGGATAATGCTGGCTCTTCAACTATGAAAGAGAGATGAGCATTGCCCACTAGAGTTGGACACGACTAAAAGGGGAAACCTTTCCTTTTTAATTCTACTTTTATATTGTATACGAACCTGGTCATTGTGGCTTCTTCATAATCATAAGAATCTTTGGCTTAATGGAATATGGGAATTCCACAAGTTAACTCTAACTGCTTTTGCTCAATATCTGTTGCTGCAAAATAAAAAAGGTTACATGAATTCTCATGCCAAGTTGGTACTTGAAGGACCATACAAGTAGGAACCAATTTTGGACCAGAGGGCTTTAGGGTAGTTGCAGCTGAGTTTTTCCTGGCTTGTCTTATGTGAACATGTCTGAGCACTTTTTTCTGGTCCCTCTGCCAAGTTCTCTCCACCACAAGAGGACAGACACAGCCTTTATTCTTGTGAGATCTAGGACATGGGACCTTTTATGAAGGAGTTCTTTGTGGATAGGCAGGACAGGGAAGTCTCTCACCAGCATTTGGGATGTTTTTTGCTGATCCAAATAAGAACTGGATCTTGTCTAATGAAGTTTGGTTGCTTTTATTAATATTGGTTATGGGTTATTTATGCATATTTTTCTCTTGCTATGTAAGATTAGCAGCAATGAGTGGTTTGGAGTGGTGCTGCTTCTTTTTCTTTTTGACAAACCTTGTTGACCAAAATGAGAAGAAGAGTACATTTGCTAATAATAACTGACAACTAATGACACATTATAACAATCAGCAAAATATCAAATGGTATAGGTTTCCAGAACTAAAGTCAACACACAAACACCATCTTCCTCTCCCCTTCTGTTCGTGTTTTGTCAAAGATGGCTTCTCTTGTGAAAGTGCTCCACTTTCATAGGTGTGATTTTGGGGTTGATGAGTTGCCTTCCCTTTCTCACCGCCACCAAGCTTTTTCTCCCCAGCACCCTGACAGAAATAACTTTTGGGCAACGTCTTTGGATTTATAGCACTTAGAACTGTCTGCTTGGGAGTGTCCCGTTCAATTCTCAAACGTGGGAGGGAAGGGCACATTCTCCAGGCTCAAACGCCCACTGTTTGAGGCTGCTTTGGGTCTCGACCCTGCTCTCGGGTCAGGGACTTGGAAACGCGGCGCGCTGCGAGGCCCCGCTGCAGTCAGACAGCGCTCGATTGGCCCAGGTGCTCCGCGAAGCACCGCAGCCTCCGCGCGCTCTGCGCTGGCGGTGGGCGCAGCCACTCCACGACAGGTGCCGAGGCGGGTCAGAAGCCCCGCTGCCGTCAGGTCGCGGGCCGCCAGAGGAGAGCCTGGCGATGCAGGGGGAGGCCCCACCGAGCAGCAGCCTCTTCAGCAGCCAGGCTGACGCGGCTCCTTTAAGAGCCGCGGGTCTATGGAAATGAGCCTCGCAGAGCTGCTGCCGCAGCGGAGCCGAGCCGGGCTTGCTTGGCAGGCGGCGAGACCTTAGCGGGCTGCGGCGGGAGAGCGGGCGGCGGCGGCGGACCTGCTCAGGCTAATCGGGAGAGCCGGGGGCCGTCGGCCCGGATCTCCCTCGGGCATGGAGCGCAGCCGCTGATCGGCGGACGGACAAAACGAGAACCGGTGCGGGCGGTGGGAGATGGGCGGCGGCGGCGGCGGCGGCTCCGGCCGGGCTGTGCTGCTGCTGTTGGCGCTGGGGATCCCCCGCTCCGGCGCCGACGGCCCCCAGCCGCCCTCTCTCTGCGCCCCCTTCAGGGACCCGAGGCTGCCTGGGCGCCCGCTGTCACCTCCGAGCGAGCCCTCCGCTTGCGCCGAGCCTCTGCTCTGGTGGCTTTGCCGGGCTTCGCGTCCGGCCCGTGGCCTCTGGGCGCACCTGCTGGGGCCGCGGTGCGGTGGTGCGGCGGCGGCGGCGGCGGGAGAGGACGGGGAGCTGTTGCTGTTTAGCCACCTTCTCGCGGCCCCGGTTCCGGGCGGCCGATTCCGCAGAGGGCGAAGCCGGACTCTGTGTCTGGAACCGGGCGCCCTCGTTCCTCTGCCGCCCGCCAGCTCGCCGGGCGGCTGCCAGCTAAGGTGTACAGTGCGCGGCGGCGGCAACAGGCGTGGGCCGTTCCACCCCCGGGGAGAACTGAAACTGCCTCCCCGGGCCGTGTGTCTCCACCCGGGACGCCCGTTACGGTTGGGGCTCGTGTGCCAGCTCTGCGATGAGAAGACCGAGATCTTTGTCCGGTGGCTCCCGACTCTGGGCTCTTCGCAGCAGGAGATGCAGACGCTGTGGTCCTCGGAGGGGTGCGGCTGCCCAGGTGAGGGGGGCAGTAGAAGGAAGCGGGAGGTGAACAGCAGCCCCCAATTCCAAATGCCCACCTACCAAATATCTGTGCCAGAGAACAGACCAGCAGGCACCCCTGTGATCTTGCTGAGGGCCATGGACCCTGATGAAGGGGAGGGGGGCCGCTTGGACTACTCCATGGATGCGCTCTTTGACAGCCGCTCAAACAGCTTCTTTGCCATGGACCCCCAGACAGGAGCTGTGACCACAGCAGAAGAGCTGGACCGAGAAACCAAAAGCACCCATGTGTTCCGGGTGACAGCAACAGACCATGGCACACCACGTCGCACAGCTCTGGCTACGCTCACAATCACTGTCAGTGATACCAACGATCATGATCCTGTGTTTGAGCAGCAGGAATACAAGGAGACCATGCGGGAGAACCTTGAGGTTGGCTATGAGGTGTTGACTGTGAGGGCAACCGATGGCGATGCCAGCCCCAATGCCAACATCCTTTACCGCATCTTGAATGGTAATGGGGCCAACAGGATCTTTGAGATTGATCCCAAGTCTGGTGTCATCCGCACCAACGGCCTTGTGGACCGAGAAGCTGTGGAATCCTATCAGTTGATAGTAGAGGCCAATGACCAGGGCCGAGATCCAGGAGCACGCAGCAGCACAGCCACAATTCAAATTACAGTAGAGGATGACAATGACAACTCACCGCAGTTCAGTGAGAAACGTTATGTTGTGCAGGTACCTGAGAATGTGGCTTCAAACACCCACATCCTGCAGGTAAATGCTACAGACAGGGACAAAGGCAGCAATGCTATGGTGCATTATAGCATAATGAGTGGTAACACTCGGGGACAGTTTTACATAGATGCCCAGATAGGTAACATTGATGTAGTCAGTCAGCTTGATTATGAGATGAATAAGGAATACACTCTTCGTATTAGGGCCCAGGATGGAGGAAGGCCCCCTCTTTCCAACATCAGTGGGCTAGTGACCATCCAGGTCCTGGATGTGAATGACAATGCCCCAATCTTTGTTAGCACCCCTTTCCAGTCCACAGTGTTGGAGAACGTGCCTGTGGGTTATTCTGTTATTCACATTCAAGCCATTGATGCAGATTCTGGGGAGAATGCTCGACTTGAATATGCTCTGGTTGACATGAGTGCTGATTTCCCTTTTACTATCAATAATAACACAGGCTGGATTGTAGTAGCTTCTGATTTGGATCGTGAAACTGTGGATTTCTATAAATTTGGCGTTGAGGCTCGAGATCATGGCAGCCCTCCAATGACCTCTTCAGCAAGTGTTAGTATTACCATTCTGGATGTCAATGATAACAACCCTGAATTTACCCAGAAAGAATATAACATGCGTCTCAATGAAGATGCAGCTGTGGGCACCAGTGTTCTTACTGTCTCAGCCATCGATCGGGATGTCAACAGTGTCATCACTTACCAGATCACAAATGGAAATACTCGCAATCGCTTCTCCATCACCAGCCAGAGTGGTGGTGGTCTCATCACTTTGGCCTTACCCTTGGATTATAAATTAGAGCGGCAGTACCTTCTTACAATTACAGCTTCTGATGGCACTCGGCTTGACATGGCTCAGGTTTTTGTTAATGTAACTGATGCTAACACACATCGGCCAGTGTTCCAAAGCTCCCATTACACTGTTAACATCAATGAGGACAGGCCAGTGGGTACTACTGTAGTGATAATCAGTGCTACAGATGAAGATACAGGGGAGAATGCTCGTATCACTTATTTCATGGAAGACAGTATTCCTCAGTTCAAAATTAATATAGACACTGGTGCTGTAACAACTCAGATGGAATTGGATTATGAAGACCAAGTGTCCTATACTTTGGCAATTACAGCTCGGGACAATGGTATCCCACAGAAATCAGATACCACCTATTTAGAAATACTAGTCAATGATGTAAATGACAATGCACCTCAGTTTTTAAGGGATAATTACCAAGGGTCTGTATATGAGGATGTACCAGGATTCACAAGTGTTCTTCAGGTTTCTGCTACTGATAGAGACTCTGGGATGAATGGGAGAGTGTTCTATACCTTTCAGGGTGGAGATGATGGTGATGGGGACTTCATAATTGAAACCACCTCAGGTATTGTTAGGACGTTACGTAGATTGGACAGGGAAAATGTTCCACTCTATGAGCTTAGAGCATATGCAGTTGATAAAGGAGTACCAGCCATGAGGACCCCAATTGATGTCCATATCACTGTTCTTGATGTCAATGACAACCCCCCTGTCTTTGCGCATGATGAGTTTGATATCTTTGTGGAGGAAAATAGTCCAATAGGCTTAGTGGTGTCCCGAATCACTGCCAGTGATCCAGATGAGGGTACCAATGCTCAAATCATGTATCAGATAGTGGAAGGTAATATTCCTGAGGTATTTCAACTTGATATCTTCTCAGGTGAGCTGACAGCATTGATGGATTTGGATTATGAAACCAAGTCTGAGTATGTCATAGTAGTTCAAGCTACTTCAGCTCCATTGGTAAGCCGGGCTATTGTGCATGTTCGTTTGCTGGATAAAAATGACAACATCCCTGTCTTGAAGAACTTTGAAATCATATTCAATAACTACATCACCAACAAATCCAGCAGTTTTCCAATTGGGGTGATTGGCAGGATCCCAGCCTATGATCCTGATGTTTCTGATACTCTTACTTACAATTTTGAGCAAGGCAATGAATTGAAACTTGTGCTCTTGAACCATAGTACTGGAGAACTACGTCTGAGTAGGGCCCTGGATAACAACAGACCTTTGGAGGCAACCATGAGAATTTCTGTATCAGGTGAGGCGTATATATGTATAATTTGGTGTGGGAGATATTACTCTGAATGTGTATCAGCTTATGGACTGTGATCATATATCATGCTAAACTATAATAATGTTTGGTTTATAATTTTGAATGTCTTGGGTATATCCATTCCAGTATGTCAGCCATCGTTTACAACTTAGGTGGCTAGCAAAAGTACAGATTTTCAAAAGTTGTGATTTAGCAATGGATGAACATAATTTTAGGGGTGAGAAGCAAGTTATTTTATCCAACTTCTACTTTTTGTTCAAGTTTTTCTCATTTCCAAACTGAGAAGCTATGGCTAAGCTTATTATAGCAATTAAGAAAGGAAATAAAAACTTCCTTTTACTTTCCTCAGTGAAAAATACTTCACTGAGGCTGACCCCAGTCTTTGATTAACTTTATAAACATTATGCTAATGGATGGATAACAATTTTTAGAAATTTAGCTGCCAGTCTCTCATTTTTGTTTCTTTTTATAGAAGCATTGTAGAATTAGTAGAGATTGCAGAATATGCAAACAATCTTGTTGTATTACCTCACTTAACTGCCATAGTCTTCACTCTAAAATAGCTCCTTTGTGTTCACAATTTTCCAGCAAAATATCTTCTACCTTCTTGTCTTTTGAAATAATTCAACCACTCAAAACTAATCCTGAATAAAATTTACTTTTCTCTTTTGTGTAGAAGTAGACTGAATGATGACTGGAAGGCATCGGAAATGGCTTTTAGTAGTCAGGACAGATTGATGAGATGCTAGGAAAGTGGATTTCGTAAATATTTTTAGGAAAGAACTGACCTTCTGTCAGTGCTGGAAAGCAGGGAGAGAAAAGAACTTAGTGGACTTGCCATGAAGTTACTTGGCTATATATAAAGTGGTTTGGATGATTTGTGTGTGTTTGCCACTTGGGCTCTCATAAAAAACTTGAAGATGTAAATTTATGCCATTGAGAGTTTGTTAGTCTTTACACTGCCCCAAGACTATTTTTACTTGAGCAGACAAATAAGCTGCTCTTCTGCTAAATTTGTGCCACAGGTTGGCATACTATGGAGGAAATGTGTCAGGGGAGTTGAGGATGCAACCCCTTTAATTAGCCACATGCTCTTCTTTTCCTACATTGCCTCTTTATTAGGTGCCTAATGCCATGCAATTAACTTAAATTAAATGTCACTATCCCAATTCAGAGCTTTCCAAGGTCTGCAGGGCTGCAAGCATCAACAGAGATAGTTATAAGTACTGTAATATATAGCTAATACTAAAGGAAGCTGCTCATGGTGTCAAGGGCTTGCAAAAGGGTGAGTGATAAAATCTTAGGATTGTAAGTATTCAAATGATAAATTTCTTCATTGGCAGGCATATTGATAATTTTGTTTATGCACAACAAAAATTTAACTCCATGTGGTTTGCCAAGAAGAGAAAGGTCATGTTCAGAATCAGCTTAGCCATCCAAGTTGTTTAAGACTATCAGATCTGAGCTGCAAAAATCCAGATGACCAGTAGAGGACAGGAAATTGTTAGAACTTTCTAGATGGCTTTGCTGCCATTGAGCGAAGATCTGGAGTTCCTAAGCTTATTAAATGTGACTGTCTATAAAATAATTTAGCTAAAGTAGGCTTTCCAAATGTTATGTCCGCCACATAAATGTCTATCTGGTAGGAGTAAATATGGCTGGATTAATTATTTAAGAACAATTTTAGATAGTGTTTAGAGTACATGGCATTCAATGCTTCTGATTATTTTCTATGTGCTATAGTTTGCTAAGACTGTATTTTGCCAAGGCTTCTTACTCAAGAAACTCCCTTGCTGTCAGTATTGGCAAGCTTTTACCTGCATCATGAGCCCTGTGTGTTTTGTGTGGCTCTAACAATTTCTTCCCATTTAATTTTCTACAGTGTCCCTGATGTAGTAGACTTCTGCTGAGGAACTACAAAAAATAGTTTCTTGCAAATGTTTGAACTGTATGTTCAGATCTGGAAGTAGATAGAGCTGGCAAAGATGGTACCAGTTATGCAACTCCAAATGATTGGGATATGAGTGAAGTATATGTATTGAAGGTGCAAGTGGAAGGAGATGGCAAATTTTGTTAGACTGGGTAAAGCCTACATTACATTATGTATTTTAGTCTTATTCAGAGGAAAAGGCTCTATCCCTGTTTCTTCAAAAGACAATAGGTTATGACTACAAAAACCTAACTCCCTGCTTCTGTAGCATCTCCAGCAGTTTCCTCTTTGTAAAATCAAATGAGTTCCTGTGTAATGTTTTAATTGTGTATGATAATATTAAACTGATTAGTTCTGGTTAGGATTGTGAATTTGGCAATGTTCATTTCCCCTGCCATCTTGGAGATCAGAAGCTGCAATTTCTCCTAGAGTTTCTTGGAAGTGTCTAACCTGACCAGTATTCAAAATTACTCTTCTTCAACAGTAACTTAAACTAGTTATTATTTGTCTCTCTTTTTTTGGGTCATTGTAGTCGCACCTGTTCTACCAGGTTTCTGGGAGATATTATGGAGCCACATTTATGGTCCAAATTTTGCATGTAATGCTGATGGCATCTACCTTCAAAGAGCAATAATAATGGACTTTTGCAATAAATTCAACTTGAAGTGAAATCTGCCAACTGCCAGTGGCAAATTTTATAGGCTTTGCCATTGAAGTATATGTAGCAGATGTGGGGATTGTTTGCAGGTGTATCAAGAACTGTAATTTCAATTGACCTGCCCTACCTTACCTTCTGAAGTATATTACTGAGGCATTGAATTTTTTTTAATAAAAAATTATTTAAAAAGATACAGATTTTCCCTGCCAGTTGTGGCTGAGTGAATGTAGGTGCTTTCCTGCAAAATCTATATATTGGTCTTATTTTATATAAGACCAATATATAGATCTTTCCTGCAAGATCTATATATTGGTCTTATTTTATTAGTAAAAAAAATTACTTGCTTTCCATTTAATTTATGTATCTATCACATTTCTCTTATTTGACTATATTTTCTGTAAACTGCATAATACAAGTGTTATTAATCTTGCATCTTATTTTTTTGCTCCTAGCCTATGCTTTTAAATATGTACTGTATCTTATATTGACTGATAATGTAGTACAGTGGTGCCTCACAAGACGAGATTAATCCGTTCCAGAAGAACGCTGTTAGCGCGAAATGCTCGTAAAGCGAAACGCAGTTTCCCATAGGAAACAATGGAAAGTCAGATAATCCGTTCCACGCC
>JANHZU010001552.1:178715-190801 GCA_032468055.1 Acrochordus granulatus | reverse complement strand
AAAATGTCCCTGTGTCCAGTTGTTTGGTATGCAATACCAAATGCCGTCCAGAGGGAAGAGGTTCAAACAAGTTGTGACCAGGATGAGAGGGGTCTGCAGATATCTTCTCCACCCTTCTCTTGACCCTCTCAATATACAGGTCCTCCACGGAGGGCAGCTAGCTGCAATTATTCTTTCTGCAATCTTGAGTGTTCTTTGGAATCTATACCTGACCTGCATGGTTGCCGCACTGAACCAGAGTGTTATAAATGTTCAAAGGAGACCCAGTGATTCCTCTGAGGAACTGCATCAGCAGCTCCAGAGCAGTTGAACTTCTTGAGCTTACACAGGAAGTACATTCTCTGATGTGCCTTCTTAATAACAGTGCTAATGTTATCTGTCCATGTCAAGTCTTGGGAGATTAAAGACCCCAGAAACTTGAAGGACTGTATTGCTAATACCATGTTGCTAAATATGGGATGAGGAATTGAAATAGGAGGACTCTTCTTAAAATCCTCTGTCATCAATATAAGTTTGAATGTATTCAGTTCTAAGTTGTTTTGACAGCACCACAGGGACAGCTGTTCAACTTCCCATCTGTACATAGACTCATTCCCATTTTGAATGAGTCCGATGACAATTATGTCATCTGTAAACTTCAGAACTTTGACAGAGGGATCCCCCGAGGTACAGTCATTGGTGTAAGGAGCAAAGAGTAGTGGAGAGAGCACATAGCCTAAGGAGCTCCAGTACTGATTGTCCAAATACTGGATGTAATTTTCTGTAGCGTCACCCGTTGCTTCCTGTCTGACAGAAAACTGGTTATCCCCTTACAGGTATGGGCAGACACAGTGAGCTGGGTCAGTTTGTAGTGAAGAATATCTGGGATGATGGTCTACAAAAAGGACCCATGCATAGGTCTTTGGAAGTCAAGATGTTGCAGGATATAATGCAGTGACATTGACAGCATCGTCTGCTGATCTGTTTGCCCAATAGGCAAACTGCAGAGGGTCCAACAGCAGATCTGTGATGGTTTTCAGATGGACCAGCACCAGCCTCTCATTCTTCCAGCCAGGAATATGGGATTGTCCTGGTCTCTCTATTTTTCTTTACAAATATAGATATTATATTTGCAAGGAAGAGCATGGTAGACACTTATTAATTTAAAAGTGAATGCCACTGGTTTCAAATCATCTGAAGATTGCACTGTACATCTATATCACAGAAAAGTTTTAGGCCTGGCTGAACAATATCTGTGTATAGGTCTGTGTGTGTGTGTGTATGTGTGTGTGTAACTATTATTCCTGAATGTTTAGAATAAAGTATATAAAGTATACTTAATATAAAATAAATAGTAGAATAAAGCATATCTACTTGCCTTATGTCCATCTGCCCTTGTGACTAACAACAGGATGATACAAGTTTCTTCATCTGCTTCCTGACCATGCAGATAATTTGTTTTCCCTCTCTTCTTTCCTTTGCTTGAACCAAAGTACTGGCAGAAACCAGGGACAGCTTCCTTCCTGCTTTTGTTTGCTCTGGGCAACCTGTTCCAATTTTTAGTACAACATCATTTTCAGTGATTCTCTTTTCATTGGATTTGGTCATAATTTCTGGATAGTTTTGTAAGCATATAAACTTCCTTTTTTTGTACTTTTGTTTGGACATTGAATGAACCTAATATTATCCAGCATAATTAGATATCTATCTATAACAGCATCTGGAAGAGGGAGGGACGAAACGATAGTCAGAAAGTGATATCATCATATCCAAAACAGGTGACAACTAGGGAATTTTTACCACAATAACATTTTTCCTTTGCAGGGAGAGATTGTAGTGATTATCCTTTATCATCTCTTTAGATCGTGTGCATTCCTTTGTCTGTAGGTGTTTTATTCACATCCTGCTGGATTAGCTTAATCCTAAATTCTTAAATATAAAGTATAAATTAAGAAGTAATGAATTAAAAGTCCTAATAGACTTCTGCAATACAGCTTATAATTATGTCTGCTAAACAAAAAATAAGAACAAAGCTTGTATTAATTTTGATTCCGAGTCAAAGATGATTTTTAAAAAGGAAGGATTTTGAAAGTTTTCTGAAAACCAGAATGTAAGTATCAGATTGACACTTCCAGAAAAATAGTTTCAAAAGTAGAGACTGCAGCTAAGAAAAACTTTCATCTTTGGTTCCAGAGTTAGAATATCCAGGATACCGATATATGCAGCAGAGCTTTGTTAGTGTTTTTAGGCCATGAGAAAGACTAAAGTATTTAAAGCAGATTGTCTTTCTTTACATTTATGGATTTCAGGCTGCTTAACCTTGGGGCCAGATTATATCTCTGGATGGAATTACAGTATCTCCATTTTCTTGTAGGTTTACCCGTAAATGTTATATGGCATCCAAATAGGAGTGCGACTTCAAAGCTGCTCAAAAAACAGCTGTGTCCTTGAAATCATTTCTCCCAGTGATTTCATACAATAAAAAACATAGGACAAGCCTCTTGCCGGGGCAACTATCAGGCAACTGCTATGAAATGTAGCAATAAACTTCTAGACTTATCTGATAGTTGGACATCCCTAGATAGAATTGAAACCATTTTCAAGCAACGTCTATTATTCAGAGGAATAAGTTGATGGGTGTTATCAAATGCAACCACAAAGAGAAATAACAAGTCTAATGAAGGTTGCACTACAGCATAGTCAAGACTTTTTGGAATTATATCAAAGTAGATTGAAAGACTGGTGTAAAAACTAATTTTGGGATGAGTTGAGCTATGAATGTGGCAATTATATCTTGAAACCTCAGAAAAACCTTTTCTCTGGGATCACATTAATAATTCTGATCACTAACATAGGGTGTACTCTTTCAGTTCCTTTGGCAAAAGGAACCTCATTAATGACATGGCATTAGGATAATAGAAGTAGATCACAAGAACCCCCAAGTATCAGCAAAGAAAGTATTTGCTTGCTGCACAGCAAACAGTATTTTGCAAAAATGTGAGGCTGAGACATCAGCCTACCAACATCTTTTAAGAGGTCTTTGAAATCGTGGCAAGGCATATTAGATGGCCCTTCTATTTCAATGTGATACCAGATGGTGAAAGCTAACCCAGAATATTCTTTAAAAAAATGGGATAGAGTGCACTTCAGAGACTGTTTTGTGTCATGGTTAAGGCATGAGAATACAAACTGGGAGACTCTGAGTTCTAGTCCTGCCTTTGACAATGAAGCCAGATGGGAGACTTTGGGCCAGTCACTCTTGGTCAGCCTTGTGAGGTAGCCGAGACAAAAGCATACCTGGAAATACTAGCTGTACATTATTGTAAGGTTACATTAACAGACTCTTGTAAGTCTAGAAGTACATTTCTTCCCCACTGCTTTACAGCCCAAGAAACTAAGGAAGGTCCCTTCTGAGTCATTTTCCATGTCCACATTCCTTTTGCAGCTAAGACACCTCTTGTCCAACCATTCCTCTGGTTGTGGCCCTCCCCCCGTTTCCCAAGATCATTCTCACATACAGTACCAATACACTCTCTTTCAGCCCTGAGAAGAAAGCAGTGGCAAGCTACCTCTGAAATCTTACCAAGAAAACTGCAGGGACTTGTCTGGACAATTGCCAGGAGTCAACTCTGATCTGAAAGCACTTACACATATGGTGGGTTTTGGAACTTTATGCAGGCTTTGAGACATTTGGGGGATATTGGAAAAGCATTGTATGTACTGTATAAAAGTATGAGGTAAAGATAGTTCTGGGATACATTAATGGCCAATATTTTTTGGAATCTTATTTTAGATCTTTTTAGATCAAAAGTTACAGAAATAACCATCCTATTGGCAGATACTGCAAGGGATATAAGTCTCTGTCTTGACAACAACATAATATCACGCCATTGCTTTGTCTGTTTTTTTATCTTTCATTTCTAGCACTAATCAGGAAACATGAAGAGTGTTGCTATCACATTGCACATCATGCCCGTGCCTTGTCTATACAGAGGCACAAGAATGAAGTGATAATTGAATTGGAAATAATTGAATTACAGTCCTTGTATCATTTCAGCCTTGGTAACTGGGGAGGGATAGGACAAGAATCTTGATTTTTTTTTAAAAAAATGGAAATAACTTGCAAATTAAGATTCAAATACTTTATTGGTGAAGCATGGTTAGATACGCAAGGAATTTGACTTGGGGACAGCAGCTTTCGGTGTACTTGCAAGACAACAGTAAATAAAATAATAGCATAAATGAAATTATGTATTCAACAGTAAAGTGTGCAACCAAAGTATGCAGCGAGTAGAAAAGGAATATAGTAAAGTGCAGAATTAGAACCACGATCTATTGATAAGTATGTACACATATTAGATAGAACTTCTGAATGAATTTAGAATTCTTCAGATTCTGTATCTTGTCATATAGCATAAGTCATGTATTCAGCTGAATGATGACATGGTGGAAAAAACCTCTCTGTGTCTGGTTGTTTCGGTATGCAAGACCCTATAGTGCTGTCCAGAGGGAAGAGGTTCAAACAAATTATGTCCAGGGTGAGAGGGTCTGCAGATATCTTCTCCGCCCTTCTCTTGACCCTCTCAATATACAGGTCCTCCAAGGAGAGCAGGCTAGCTGCAATTAATTATTCTTCCTGCAGTCCTGACTGTTTGTTGGGAGTCTGTACCTGACCTATATAGTTGCTGCACCAAACCAGACAGTCAAAGACATACAAAGGACAGACTCAGTGATCCTCTGCAGAACTGTATCAGCACTCCAGGGGCAGGTTGAACTTCTTGAGCTGGCGCAGGAAGTACATCCTCTGGTGTGCCTTCTTAATAACGGTGCTGATGTTAGCTTTTGTACTGTATGGTAAGAGAGGGTGAAATAACAGCATCTTCCTAAAATCCACTGTCATCTTCACAGTTTTGAGCACATTCAGCTCCAAGTTTCAACTGCACCACAGGGGCAGCTGTTCAACCTCCCATCTGTACGCAGACTCATCGCCATTTCAAATGAATCCCATGACTGTTGTGTCATCCACAAACTTCAGAATTTTGGCCGAGAGGTCAAATTCAGATAAGGAAGCAATACAAAGTAGCAACATATACCTGCAGAGTAAAATAGTATAATTGGATCTTCTTGCTTTAAGAACTTGTCATCTTGATTTTGTTTGTGTTTTAAATGTATTATAAGAAAGACAGCAGGAGGAGATACTGGTTGCATCAGCTCCATATTTTGTGGAAAATTTGCTTCTGCCATAGGAATAAAAAATGATTATGCCTCAGATCTTCCTTAATGTGAAGGAAGTTCAGTTTGACCAATAAGTTTCTCTTTCGTCCCTTGTCTTCATGATGCTCTGGATTTTTAACACTGTAATTTCTAAGTAGACACCTTCATTTGCAGTTGTGCCAACTTCAAGTGATAGTTTGAAAGTTATTTGGTCATTACCTGATAAAATGAATTATCTAATAAAATAAAAAACCTGATCAGTTAATTTGTGTTTTTGAATAGTTTAATTGAAAAATCAAATGAAATTCAATAAAATGATGAACCGAATAGCAAGTAGAGAATAAGAATCCTGTACGTTAAAAGTGTTTCTAATGTTACCATGTTGTTACTACCTATATTGATATGCAGTAGCACAAACATTTACAGTTTTGGGCTATGAATTATGTGAGAGAATGAATGCTTACATATGAAAAATAGAATACAAGGGATCCATTCAGTGTAAGCCTTAAAGGCCAGAGTGTTTGTTCTGGAAAAATTCAACTTCTGCATTGGACAAACATCAGGGTGCAGATCCTTGAGATGACTTAGGAAGCTATTATTTTGAAACAAAACATGGTTCTCAACATGTGATGGTTCTCAAAAGTGAACTGGATGATGCAATAGCACTTAGATGGAAAAATACAAGGCATAATAAAGAGTTTCAAGGTCAGAGAGGCGAAACTTGTAAAAAATATAAAAGAGATTGGGAACTGTAATACTTTGAACCATCACATAGCGTGAAGTATTGTACAAGATAGGTATCCCATCTTAATTCTTCTGCAACTCAAAACAAGCTAGACTGAGTCACGTAGGTGTGTGCGCGTGCACACACATGCATGTATGAATAAACAAATAAGTGAGTAAAGCTTTTCATTCACAAAGAGAACAATAAAACTTGTAAATTAACATTTGTTTCAACATGCCTTGGATCTCTGGTCTCTCTTGGAACCTTGGCTATCATAGGTGGGATTAAAAAGATCTTGCCTATGGAACTTTATGTGACAGTTCCACATAGAGTGTGTTACATTAATCCAAACTGGATGTGAGTAAAGCATCTCATCTAGTTTCACCATGATACATGAAACTGGCAATCAGTACAAGCACAACATCAGAGGGTGAAGAAGGGATTGATTTAATGATTAATAGTTATCTCTGAAGCAGGAATGCACCATCTATAGAGGAAAGGAATAAAATTATTTTGGGTTGGTTTTTGTTTCAAATGACCACCTAAATCATAGGCATGCAACATGTGGGATTCCAAAAGTTGTTGACCTCCCATCTGTTCCAGTTACCATGGTCAGTGATAAAGGGTCAGATGTTGCTCATCTCTGATCCATGTGGTTGGAAGTAGAATAAAATATTTGAAGAATTCAGATAATTTATCTATACTATACTGTAGCTATAATGCAAATTATTTATTAAATAGATTTATATCTTGCTTTTTGTTCTGGTGCTCAAGGAGGTAGCATTCCTTTAACCCATTTTCCCCCCAGCAACAACCCTGTGAAGTGGGTTGAACTGAAAAAGAGTTAGTAGCCCAAAGTTCCACAATGAGCTTCCATAGTTGAGGATGGACTTGAATCCAGATTGTCCTGTCTCACCTTAACCACATTATACTGAATATTGAAGAACAGAGTGAAATCCTCTGGATTGCTGCTAACTGTACTCTCTACAGTTATGCACCCTGCCAGTTTTAAAATAATGTAGATGCCAGTCACATTCACTTGTGCTCTTGTCATATAAAAGAGAAGCATCGTACCCTGAAAATAATCTGAATATTCCAGTGTGATCTCTACATTCTGTTCTCCTTTCAGTGTGGTTTGGAACTGATTATTTCTCTTCTGTTTTCTACAGATGGGATCCACAGTGTTGCTGCCCAGTGCATACTCCAGGTGACTATTATCACAGATGAGATGTTGACCAACAGTATCACTTTGCGGCTGGAGAATATGTCTCAAGAACGCTTCCTTTCACCGCTGCTGGCTCTCTTTCTTGAAGGAGTAGCAACTGTGCTGTCTGCTCCCCGTGATCATGTTGTCCTTTTCAACATCCAGAATGACACAGATGTTCAGGCTGCCCAAATCCTAAATGTTAGTTTGTCAGTACTTTTGCCAGATAGAGTCCATGGGAGCCACTATATTCCTTCAGAAGATCTCCAAGAACGACTGTACCTCAACCGGACACTTTTGGCTGCTATTTCAGAGCAGAGGGTTTTGCCTTTTGATGATAATATTTGTTTGCGGGAACCATGTGAGAATTACATGCGCTGTGTCTCAGTGTTGAAGTTTGACAGCTCAGCACCCTTCATTTCCTCTGATACTATTCTCTTCCGTCCTATCCACCCTGTCAATGGTCTGCGTTGCCGTTGCCCACTGGGTTTTACTGGTGATTATTGTGAAACTGAAATTGATCTTTGCTACTCTAATCCATGTGGAAATAATGGGCATTGCCGAAGCCGGGAAGGAGGATATACTTGTGAATGCCAAGAGGGTTACACTGGTAAGTATTGTTTTGAGAAAAGATCAGCCAAATTACTATCCCTCAAAAGGGAGCCACTTCGTAGACCTTGGAAGCTGTTATCATATCATTCTTTGATATGTCCCAGTGTTTACATTCTATCTGGAATTATTGTGATCATTGTCTTCGGGGTGTTTTTATTCAAGATGCCTTTTATAATTAATTCTGCTTGTTATTTATTAGGGAGTAACAGGGATTAGAAAGTTGAAAGATGGAGATTTTCTAAGGCCATTTGTTGGGCATAGCAAACTTGGAAAGAGGGTTGCTTGTATTGATCCAACAGCCTATCTCACCCTTTCTCAGCCACATTCTCCAGGTAGCCACAACTCCCATCATGTTTAGGTGATATCCAACTCTAAGGATAGGCAGTTGGGTGCTGTTCAGATGTAAGACTAACTGCCATAAGCTTTATGCAGATGGCCAGTGCCAAAGAAAGGTGGAACTTGTCACCCAAAACTTCTAAAGGGAACAAAATTACCTGTTGTTGCTATAGATGATTTCTGACATCAGAATGTTCAAGAGGCTAAGAGCAAAGTCAGAACATCTGCTGCGAGGAGAACAGCTGTGGTCTGAAAATAATGGTAACCTGTAAGATGCCCTTGGTTGGACTTTTATCCTGTGCTGCTAATCAAGATTGTTTTGAGATTCAGTATAGATTAGATCTGAGAAATATTTAAAAAAAATCCTGCCAGGCATTTGCTGAGTACAGGTTGTAGGTATAGAACAGAAGTACTATACTTATGTTTGACAAGTCTAGTGGAAGATATATAATTTATACATTGCAGAAATGTCTTTTCCAGAAGGAATATATGTAAGGACATCTGTTGTTGCCCATCCCCCAGCGTATATAGCAGTTTCTTATCCTGGTGTTAATTCCCTCCATCAAGAATATTTAAAAATCCCCTCTTCCATGCTAATCATTTGGATTGCATTGTTCACCATCTTCATGAGTTCACTCATTCAATAATATTTTTTCCCAAGTGCTTTTCAGGTGTCTTAGCCAAAGTACCATCAAACCATCTCAAATTCACTGGAATTTAAATTCTGCACTCTAGTTTGTCCTGAATGGGTTTGGATTCTACTTTCTATTTAGCACTCTCAAGATACAAGTGGAACTAAACCCATCTTTGATCAGTCAACTGTTCATATCAAAATGTCACCAATATTTTGTTCATCAGAATCCACTGCAGTATGATTGACTGCAAAGAAAACAGTCCAGTAACATATAAAAATAAATGTTAGAGCTAATGTAATTTTAGTGTAGAAAATATGTATATCGGGGCCGGTTGTCTAGACAAATGTTTATTAGCAGTAATGTAAAAACTCCTGTATTGGGGCAATCGCAGTAGTTGCATAGAAGAACAAATGAAAGAAATACATACAAAAACTATGTATAACAGGTATTTTTCATGAGTTTTTAAAATTATTTGCTGAGCATTTAGTATGAAAAAATTCATGTGTCATGACCTAGAGCCAATTTTCATCAATCTGCACCAGTGATTTATTTCTGCTAAAAAATTTGTATAAGTTCATTCTTAATAATGAATACATGCCAATGTAAAAATGCAAATTAGAAAAGTTTATCAGGTTCTGTGTATATTTCATTTTCCCCAGTTCCTTTCAGCCAGGAATTACATGTGATAATACAGTATATGTATGTGTATGTTTTTTGATCAGAAAAAAATCCAGTGTAGAATTAAAAAGTTCTATGTACATTTCTTTGTGTAATTAAGTCAGCTCAGCATATTCCAGAAAACTCATTATCACTTATCTGAGCATCCCAATCTCCTCTAGTTTTGAGTTCTGTGAGAATATGTGTTTATTTATTGTTCATCTGTTTCATTTATATAAGCCTTGTTAGGAAACTCATTCCAGAATTAGAAGAATTTTAAATCTTTCAATAAAATAAATCAGTGTGTTGTTTTAGAGTAGAAGAACAAGGCAATGAAAGATCAAGAAGACGCTCAGTGTAACTGAATTGGGGAATTACAAGAGAAACATCAGAGGAGTCTTCATTTCTGTTACAGAATAGATTTTAAGCGGAAAGATATTACCTAACATCCCCTGTCCCGACACATCTTGTTTTTTTTATTCTTGGTTGCCAATTTCCCAATTGTTCCTTGGATCAACTGCAGCTTTGACATAATTTTTGTTAGTTTCAATCAACGCAGGGTATTGTACACTGTAATATGTGGGTTTCCCCCAGGTTTGAAAAACAAAAATGAAACTAACATTAGACTGTGGAAATTTCAGGATGCAGCAGCAAAGGTACAGTTTTATTGCACTAGTTAATTCATTTATTTGTGGCCATTATCCTACTCAAAATCTTCCTCCCTGACCCTTAGTTTGTCTTCTAATAATGAAAACGCTTCTTTGTTGTACTGTTTTCTCTATGAAAGGCAAAGAAGGTTATTTGCTATATAATTATAAACTAAAACCCAGAATTACTAAAAACTATACATGATAATTAGTGTGGACATTAGTGAGCTCTAGATAACAGTCATTTCAATACTGTACCTTCCTAAATACCTTTACAATGGATATCATTGCATTCATATCATTACAGCTAAAGTTAATTGAAACACACGGGAGTTTCAAAATTTATAATGCGATCCGATTGTCATCATCACTCCATTTAATACAAAAAAAATCATAATAGAGGAATTATAATATGATTTTACATTGACGTAAGTGTAATTATCAAGCATTCCGATGGATAATTCACGTTGTTTAGAGTGACCATCCGTGAAACAAACCCATGCCTTCTGTAGTCCACATTTTATCCTAAACTGTCTTCTGTTTTAATGGAAGTGGTTTTGTAGCAGTCCGCATGGATGACACAGCCTTGTGTCAGCAGGAGCATTCCCTCAAGGTTGTGTGGTTTTCATAGACAGGATGGTAGAGCCCTTCGGAGAAGAAGCTCCTGCTGAGGTATCCTCCGGGAAATGCAGGTCCCTGTAGCCAGATGCCTGGTAGGAAAGCTATTTCTGTGTGGAGTGCTTATGGGGGATCCTGAGGATGCAGACTGGAGCAAGAGGAAAAATAAGATTGCTGGCCATATTGGCTGCCCTGTGTGAATCTATTTCCGCTGTTGTCTTTTTGGCTGCAATATTGGCTCTCTGTGTGCAGGTAGAGCAGGGAGGGGAGGCAGACGGCTTGCGGGGAGGTGGAATAGGGGCTTTGTCTGCACAAGATTGGGGAGGGGCACTGTGGGAGAATGTTTGTTTCCTTGGCAACCAAAGCTGGTCACTAGGGTGAGGAATCAAAAAGAGGCTGGGAATAAATCTTCTGTTCAGAAACATCTTGATGGAGATGTGTGCGTGTGTGTATGTGTGTGTGGGCACACGGCTGTGTGTGCATGGGGGTGTGTGAGACATATAATGGAATGAGGAACAAGCTGAAGTAATGGAGAGTGACTGGATGGAGAAGGGAAACCCTTTGATTAGATGATGGAAAGAGGCAGAAGTAGGTAAAAGAGAAAAAATGCAGACATATTTTAAATGAATTTAGCGGGCATAGAGCTGTTAATATGTCTTGGGCAACCGAACCTTAAAAATTTCCACACTTTCCGAAGGCATATTTCTTGCTTCCGCATTCTGCAGAGTTTGCCTCAGAAGGCACAGCTACCAGAATTGTATTTCCTTGTCACGACTACCCATGCGCCATCTTGCACAGTTCTTGGGAGCTCCCCTTAGGTCAGGAGTTCTCAAACATTTCTAGGCTGAAAAACCTGTGAATAAAAAAAAAAGATTCTCAGAGCCCCTGATTAAGAGGAAAACTCTAGTGAAGGAAAAGTGTGTTCAAGGGACGCCCCCCCTCCCCGCCAGTCTCTCATGGATTCCGCAAAACAGTTTGAAAAACCATTCTTCATGCGATTCATCATCTTAGAAGATACAGTACTGTAATTCCATGTTATCCGAGTTTATGTTAATGTACTGAGTATACCTCTGAATTGTTTGGATTTTGGCAACAACTATGTTGAGTTGCAACATAGTTCCTAGGTTAGAGACTTTAGCTTGTATAAAATGCTTGGAGTAAAATTGGACTTTGGCTGGGCATGTACTAGCCAGAATATACATAACTGACCAATACTGTCTATACTATCAATAGGGAACGTTGCATGCGATACACATACAGCTGGGGCTGATAATTTAATGGACACTTTCTCCGGCTGAGAGTGGGGCAAAAAAGTATTTAGTCAGCCACCAATTGTGCAAGTTCTCCCACTTAAAAAGATGAGAGAGGCCTGGTATCCTTCGACATAGGTGTACCTCAACTATGAGAGACAAAATGTGAAAACAAATCCAGACAATCACATTGTCTGATTCGGAAAGAAT
>JANHZU010001552.1:166988-177940 GCA_032468055.1 Acrochordus granulatus | reverse complement strand
ATCCAGTCCAGATGCCTATTTTTTAAACTTTGTTGCGATGCAATTACCCTGGACGAGTGAGAGTCTTCACAGACATCAGTATATACTAGTAGAACAGTGTGGGTTTATATATGATCTGTTGTGAGGATTTAATTTTTGTCAGAAGGGTGAAAAGGGCTGTGTTTAAAAGAGTGCTTTTGCCCAATTTGTTTTATGTAAATGAATTTGGGTATGTCAGGAAAAACATAAAAGAGTGCTTTTCCATTACATTTGAAAAGAAAGAGGGCTTAAGAAGTTTGTGGGGTAAATAAGAAGAGATAGGGTCAAGAACCGTGGACTGAATACAAAAAGAATGACTAGTATACAAAGAATGAAAGAAAACTGAACAGAAAACAAATATAAGAACGAACAGTGAATGGTTGAAAAGTTTAATCAAAGTTTCCTTTTCTCAACTCATGCCTTTAATTTCTTTAATTTACTATTTCTTAATATTGTACTTTTTAGTATTTTTATTTGATATGAGTTTACATTTAATTCCTCTTCCCCCCTCCCACAACTCTGTGAGGTAGTTTGGGCTGAGGGAATGACTGGCCTAAAGTCATACATTTTGCTTCCATGACTAAACATGTAGAATCTTCTGGTCAAACAGGTTAATCCATGCGCCACACTAGTTTTCTTACATTTAGCTTTGCTGTGTTCTGCATAATGCTGCTTACTCTCAAAGAGAAGAAGAGATAGGAATGTATGCTCTGTAGAAAATTCCAACTTTGACTTGGAGCAGGATTTTTTTAAAGAATTGGACAGATTTTTATCTTGCCTTTCCTTTAAGAACCCAAGGTAGCATGCATGTCACCTCCTCCATTTTTCCCTCCACAACTATCCTATGATGTAGTTTGTGGTAAAAATAATAACTATCTCAAAGTTACTCAGTGAGATTCCATGGCTGTGCCTGAACTTGAACCTGGCTCTCTCAATCCTATCTAATACTTTTACTACTCATTGGAATTTACTACTCATTGGAATACTACTCACAAATTACTCACTGGAATCTTGCAGACATGCAAAAATGCATTTCATGTATCATCTACTTTAGCTTTTATTACAGATTAATAAGCATGCTTTTGGCATAAGCCCACTAGCTAATATTATGTTATTAAAACAAGTACCTGTTTCTCACTTAAGAGTATAAATATGGCATAGGTGTGGATAATGATGTATAGTATATGTAACCTTATGTCCAGTGCCTCATAAATGCTTTGATTTCCTGAAAGCAACTGAAGAAAATAATTCAGAAATTTCTCAGAGTTTGGCAAATTTTAGTTGATGCTTCAGAAACTAATCCTAAATCAAAGTTGGGCCATAAGTAAAGATGGAATTTTCAATATTTATGGTGCCTTTGGCCACACATTCCTAAAGAACATTTCTAGCTTGGGTGTAAAAAATGGGATCAACATTGCAGGAAAAGTTCAATATATTTTTGATAAAATATATCATATATATGTATGGTATATTGTAAAATCTTCTGATCAAGAGATTGAAGGTTATATTGAGGAGAAAAGTCAAGAAGGTAGGGCAGGTTTAGTTAGAATTCAGTAAACCATTTTGTAACAAGTATCCAATCCCTCCCTTCCCTCTCTTATTTTTGCATATGTGAGAGGCATAGTATGGTCAGAGGGGTCATTGTCCAGTACTTTGTAATATGATCTCAGTATAAATTCCTGTTATTAAGTATATTTATAGCAGATCCATTTTTCCCTAGGGAGAAATTTGAACCTGTCTTTCTACAGTAGCAGTTTCCTAAGTGACTTCAGGATAACATTGAAATAAGTTTCTATTAAACTACTGTACCTCACAGACCAGTCAAGGATGTATAGTCCAGCAGCAAAATGGTATGTCTGCAGCCTATCAGACTATTGCTTCCCATATCCAGAAATCTTTTTAAAATTCCCTTTAAGGCTTCTTTCCATTCAGATTGTACTTCAAGGAAGTTTCATAATTTTGTCTGAAGGTCCAAGGACATTTCTATATGAATAGATTTTACTAATTTCCATAGGCCAAGTGATGATAAGCATCTTCCAGTTCATAATGAAAGGTATTCAGACTTCAATATCTCTGATTATCAGGGTTATGCGATTTATTTATCTGTCAAATTTGTATGCTGCTGAACTCAAAAACAACTCTTGGTGACTCACAATAAAAACATTAAAACAGCAAATAATAAATATTAAAAACAATTTAAAATTAGCTCAAGATCAGCCGGATAGAGAAGGAAGGAGGAAAGGGTATACGTGGTGGGAGGTGTGGTTGGCTTAAACCACTAGCCACCTCCATGATAGTATACCCCCATTGGGGGTCCAAGCCAGCTGGCAGAAAAGGCACAGCAGAAAAGGCTTTTCTCTTGACCCAGCCAGCCAAAATTCCTTGACTGCCAAGGCCTGCAGCAGGCCTCTTCTGCTGGCCCTGGTGGGGTGGGTCATCCCCATAGGGGTGAGACAGTTTCTCAGGTAGCCTGACCCCATGCTTTGAAGGGCTTTAAAGGTCAGAACCAACACCTTGAATTGCACCTGGAAATAAACTGGCAGCCATTGCAACTTGCGAAGCAGTAGTGTTACATGGGCCATTCTGGGGGCTACAAGAACTGTCCATGCAGCAGCATTCTGCACCAGCTGTCACCTCCAGATGCTCCTCAAGAATAGCCCCATATAGTGTGCATTGCAATAATCCAACAAAGAGATGACAAAGGCATGAGTGACTAAGTATAGGGACTCCCAGTCCAGCAAAGGGTGCAACTGGCGCACAGCATGAAGTTGTGCGAAGGCTCTCCTAGCCATGGCTGCCACCTGTTCTTTGGGCAGGAGTCACCAAATCCAGGAGAACCCTCAGATTGTGCACTGCGTCTGTCTGGAGCAGTGCCATCCCATCCAGAATTAAGGATGTTAAAGTCCTGGATCTTGAAGCCCCAGGTCCCCAAAGCCACTCAGTCTTGCCAGGGTTCAACCGAAGCCTGTTGTCCTTTATTCAGACCCTTACAGCCTCCAAGCAGGCACTGAGTCAGGGCAGAGGCAGCATCACTTTGAGTTGTTTGAGAATGATTCAGAAAAGGTGTTTCAAAATGTGTGGGAGTGTAAATAAGTTGTCTGTGAATGATTAGAACACCCACACCTATTTCTAAAATCATATGGCCGTAGAAGACCCCTTCCAATGGGTTTAATAAATCAGATAGTTATTCAACATTAGCATTTTTATACATATTTCTTCCAAATCAAATCTGACATAGCCCCACTGGTCTTACAACAGCCATAGTCAGGTTATGAGATCTAACTGATCAGTTTTTAAAAATAGAATATACCTTTATACGTTTTGATACAGTAGAACATTTGGTTTTTATTTTATCCACCCTGAAGGGTACAACTTCTCCAAAATGGAGTAGAATTTGTTTCTTAACTTTCAGCACTTTGATATGTAGTAAATCTGGATCCTTTTCTGTCTGCCACCAAATCATGCTATTCAAAATGATCAGCACTGCATTCACCACCATTTTAGATGTTATAGTGCATAGTCTACATTGATGCTTTTTCTTAGTAGCCTGAACCTTTGAGTAGCTGGAAATCTATATTCATGTAAATAATTTCCTGGTGTAAGTAGGTAGTATGTTTTGCCACAACTGTGGAGCTGGACTTTTTAGAAAGAAACAAGAGGAAGGAAGATAAGATACAAAGGAGGGAGCTCATTTTCCTACAATTTGTTCCAGTGAGGAAGACTGGAACAAATTATATTGTCTTTATAATTATCTTAAAAAATTGACACACTTATTAAAACAAACATTGATCCCAAATCCCATAATGTTGCTGAGATAATTAGGACCAAGGCTCCCCTAATTTATTATATTGCTATTTTGGCTGTGGCTTCCAAAAAAGCATTGACTCGCTTTTCCTCTTGAAGTCTGAACCTTCAAGTTCAGATATCTACAACACCTACAATCTTAGCCTTTGAGGTGTTGGAAGAGAACTGGATGCTTGCAATCACTTGGAATCTAGTAAGATTTCAACCTTTCTTTATGAAACTGTTGTCATATGAACCCAGTAATTGAAAAAAATGAGAGAGGAGAGAAGCTAATGTTGGCAATCTAGTGAGGATTCAGAATAAATCTTTGAAGGTAATGAAAAGTATATTAATAAGGAAATCTGAAAACAAGAATGAAAAGAAGGATGTAGAGAAACAAAAAGCTGGTGGGGAAAAATATTTTTGGATTTCAACTATTTTACAAGTACAGTATCTGAAAATAAAAAATATAATCTAGATTTCTGTGGATGTGGCAAATAATTACAGTACAAATTACAGGAAATTAGATTTATGAAAATAGGACATAGTATAGTTTTGCAATTGTTCACCTTTTCATATTCTTATGCTGCAATCTTATACAAAATTGAAATAATTGAACAAGCCCCATTCACTTCCTAATGTATCATCTTATGTTGCATGGAATGGTGGTAGCTTAGTACTTACGGCTATAAAAATAACTTTGGAAATGCCTAGGCAATACTTGCTGATGAACTTTCAAAAACTGGAGCCACAGATAGAAATAAGATTTCCTACTTTATAAGAACCTCAGTGACCTCTTTAATTGTTGCATAAAATCAGAATAAAATATTCATTTAACATGCTTTATTTATATGTGCTTGATAAATCCCAATTTTGGTTACTTCAAACTTACAGTTTTAAGATCAGGTTTTCGGTCTTATTTGTTTTCAATTTAAGAGCTTTCTGTGTACAATTTTTTGAGAAAGAGTGGTTTCAAATTATACACTTGGTTTAGCTTTTCAAAGGCTAGAAAAAGATAAATTTAGCTTTTCTATATTGTCAATATGCTTTGTCAACTCGCAGACTTCTCCGAAAGCTGTGCCTTTGACCTGGAAATTGAAAATAACACAGTTAAAATAATAGAAATATTTACATAAATTTGCCTTCAAACTTCAGATTGCTTGTGATATAGTAAACAGATTTGCTCATTTATAACACATGCTTTGGAAGTGAACATAATTTTGTCAAAGACATCCCATTGTTAAGCGGTTTCCACTACAGGATTAATAAAAGCAGCTGCATGCATATTGATGGATTATATCAAAGATATTTGCTACCTTAAATCTTTTGATTAGTCAGGAGTTTTCACGAAAGCAAATTGAAGAGTAAACTTTGTAGAATCAGATTTATTGGGGCTATGCTTTCTAATCAAGTTTTAATTCAGCTTACACAAACACAAAAATGGTTTATGTGATAAGATCAGAGATTTTCTGATACTGCTGTAGTGTTCCAATGCTAAAATGATAACTTTAAAAGTGCCAAATATTTTCTGTTTTAATTGGTAGGAAATCCCAGCCAGTGTTTGCCTAGAACTCGTTTCCAAGAATAAAGTAGAAACTGATATTGTGCTGATAGTTATATTATAAATCTTAAGATCTTCAACATCATTTCCAAAAGCCCCAGAGTTTAGTATCAGGGGAGTGTATGAGTTTTCATATACAGTGGTTTTAGTCTTTCTGCTTATGCAGAGCAATCAGAAAGAACAGCTAAGCACATTAAATTAAAGATGTTAAATTAAGTTCTGTAGTTTCACAAATATGAACAATCAGAATTGTAACAATGTCAAGAAAGGCAATAGCTAAGAACAGCTAAAAGTAGAATAAAACTAGGGATTAAGAGTCTTGGAAAAGTAAAGTATTTGGAGTGGAGAGGGTATCCCAAAACTTTTTGTCTTTATCACCTCAAATGATAGGAACAGCAGGTAAAATTATAAAAATTATTTGCATTATGGAGGGTTTATCTTGTACATATATGATTTGGAAATAGGAATAGGCAGTAAGTTTCTTGTGTTTGCTGACAACACCAAATTATTCAGAAAAGTTGTGGTTGTGAAGAGTTAAAAAATCCTTCTAAAAGGCAGAAAATAACATTAAAATGGCAAATGAATTTTGGCATAAACAAATACAAAGTCATCATATCGAAGCAAAGTTCTTAGCCATAGTTGGAACTGATTTCCAACAAATCAAACAGATTTATGTTTAGTCCTAATCATCACATTTCATAAAATCATCACATTTCATAAAAGCTGTAGGTACACAGAAAGGCAGTCAAAATAACTTATGTAGAACTAACATCTTATGAAGAAAAGTTATAATGCTTGTGGTTTATTAGTACTGAAAATAATGCAAGTAAGGGGGAAAATGTATAATATATATTCTATATATTTGAATATAGAAGAAAGTGGATTAGGGGACTCATAATACTAGAATCTGGAGATCCTCAGTGCTCAGAGATTCAGGAGTGAAAGAGAAAGTAGATCTGAACGCATATACTGTAATACTCTCTGGGATTCATCTCAACAATTTGGATTAAGGCTCAGACAAACTGATGGAGAAGACAGTTATCATATGGATGGATATATATAGTATGTGCACAATTATCAGAATAAATAAGTCTAATGAAGGTGCCTGGGGCAGTCTTGTAGGGTTATCTGGATTGAATTTGCATATGTAATTCCTGAGAACGTAGACAGGATCCTCCAGTCTGTGAGCTCAGCTACTGGTTTATTGGGTCAAAGTGTTTCTTAATTAGCCAGGGGCACTCAAGAGATGACTTGTTACTGAGTCCATATAATGACATATACTTCTTTGAGGAAGGAAGATGTGCCTGCAGCCTTCAAGAAAACTGTGGGGTGCCCTCAAGAATTCAGTTCTGGATCCAACAATTCTAACGATTTCTGCCCAGAAATTCATTTGGGTTTGGAGTGGTTTTGAATGTTAACTGATTTTGAGAATTATGGAGAAGGCAGATGGAAAATATGTACATTTTTGATAGATATTCTTTGGCTCTGCTACAGGAGAGAACTGTGAAGTGAATTCCCGCTTGGGCCGCTGTACTCCAGGAGTCTGCAAGAATGGTGGCACCTGTGTCAACCTGCTGGTGGGTGGTTTCAAGTGCGATTGTCTTTCTGAAGACTATGAAAAGCCATACTGTCAGATGAGTACCCGTAGTTTCCCAGCCCACTCCTTCCTTACTTTTAAGGGACTACGCCAGCGCTTCCATTTCACCATTGATCTCACGTAAGTACTTGGCTTAAGAATAAGAGAAGCCCAATATAGTCTGACATTTGTATTTTCATTTACATTATTTTGTCCTTCCTTAAAATTTTCCTGGCATTCTAGACTATGAGCCAGCAGGATAACCTTCATAAGTATTCCTCTTCTTTTAAAAATCTGCTTTATTTTCAGCGTTTTTTAAAAATGGGTAGAATATGAAGACCTGAGGAAAAAAATATTTTAAACACAATATAATTGTTAGAGTAGAAATGTTTAATCAGTTCTCCAAATATGATTGTTATAGTGCTAAAAATTTACAAATGGTGAATTTTTGCTAAATTTTCTGGTTTTTTTAAAGTCAAATTAGATACACTATATTTCCTTGGATAGTATACTTATTTTCATTGAAAATAAATTCTCTAGGTTGAAAAATGTCCCATTTTTGTCTAGATGGATGAACTCCTGTTAAATATGTCTAAAACCGCAGTCTTAAAAGTTTTTGATTCAAAATTCTGCTTTATTTTCTGTATGTTTCTTTCTTGTTGAGATTTGAGGGTTATGTAGGACAATTTAAAAAGACTTAAATATGGACATATGTGCCAGGGGTAACACTTTTGGTGTACAGCAGGAGAATGATATAAGTCAATGCTGATGGTGTTGCACTTGTATAAGTCCAGCTCTGAATAATTGAGAACTACTGTACATTCTGCCCTCAACTCCTGTATGTACTAGATTGGGGAAGGGGTAGTATAGATACTGACATAGGCAACTGGAACGTATAGACAACTTAGTTTTGTGGACTTTTATTTAACTTGCAGACACATTGTACTATCTATTGAATAGTCAAGTCTCTTCTTTCTGTTTTAGCAATACTATTGTTAGAAAGGAATTTTTACTAGAGGAAAAGTCTGGCAAAACTTTTGAGATTTGTGTATCTCATTTCTCGTTTTCTCCTTTCAGTGTAAATAGGCATATGGTATATTTGTAAGGATGTTATTTGCTTGAGCTCCTCTGATGAGATGATGGAGCCTTCCCCGTTTCCTGGCCTTACCCACCCATAATTATTCCAATTCCATCCTTATTGTTAGCCTAGCACAAAGAAGCCAGCCAGCCAAACCTTTTTGTCCCTGGCGAAGGGTCAGTGAACTCCAGTTCTGCTCTATATACTTGTCACACACTTTTTCCTCTGGGACTGTGTATGTGTTTGGGGGTGGAGGGAAACTGCCAAGTACTGACAGTCTAAAATGAATCTACCCAGGAGAGTAATACTGTGTGTGGTCACAAGGGAAAGGAAGACCTATTTTGCTCAGATGGGAACCATATATTTTCAGCCCTGACAGGTTCACCGTTCACTATTTCTGTGGTTATCATTTTCCACTTGCTGCAGAAGTGGTTGCTCCAATAACTCAGCCACTTGATAATCTTGAAACACAGTTTGGTTTGGGGAAGAAAAGATCTCTTGCATGTGACTCTTAATTGATTCCATATACCAGTGCAAAATATATCATGATAAGAGACAAAAGCAGGAGTTGTTGATGCTTGATTTGTTCTTGAATACAGGTGTTCACATAGGTAATTATATGGAGAGAGGTAGAGATATAATTACCTATGTGAAGCTATATATATGTGTGTTTTTGTTTTAAGTTGTTATATCTGAAGCATTCATATGTTACTTTCTCATTAGCAATCTAAAATGGTACATTCTAGGAATGAGCAGCAGTAAACAGTATACTCTGATGGAAGTCTGCATGAAATAACCAACTAAATCTATAAATTATCCATCTCTCATGGTTTTTGTTCAGTTGAACTACAGTTGAAGGTGGGCATATTGATGTCCCTGAAATGTAAGAGAAGATAAAATGATGTATAATCCTTCTGTTATATTTGTCAAAGAGAGAAGATGGAATAATTTGACACCTTTGAATGGGACTAAAGTTATTCGCTGGGATATTTTAATTCCTTTTTCTACTGGATATAATTTTTGATCTGATATCAGGAAGCTACAAACTATGAAACTAGTACATAGATGTTATTTGTTCTATCAGAAAATTGTAGAAAGCAGAGAGAAAAAAGCACTGCCCTGACTATGGACAATATGTCAGTGTGCAGTTGATTTTAAAAAAAGCACCCTAACTCTACTGCTTTTATGAAAATTTAATTCCACTTCTTTAGACTATATCACAGCAAGCAATCTTTGAGTGCCTGATGGTCAGCTGCATTTGCTTTGGGGAACCAGCAGTTAAGGTGGGAATGACCATGAACTCAGTAGGAAAAATCTTTTGCAATTTTTTTTTCAAATCTTCCATCACTTTTTGCCTCTTCCTTGACCACCACTACTTCTCCAGAATTTGAACAATAACAGAAACAAGAAAGTAAATAAACCCGTTAAAGGTATGAATGGTGTGCTTTCCCATTGCCTTTCAATACCACATTAAATAGGACACCTAAGCATCTTAATAATCTTTAAAAATTGAAATACATTGGTATTATATTACATGTAATTAATGATTTATCTGAATCTTTTGTCTGAATTTTACATTTGGAATTTTCTTTGCTAATATTCTCAAAAAACGACACTACATTAACAGATAAATACCATAAATCACCTAGAAACAATAATATAAATCAACTCAACATCCCATTATACTTCCTGTTATAGCCTGTAAGTATATTTTCTCTTCCTAATTTCTGAAATAAGGAATAGAAGAATGTGTTTGGCTATGAGTTAACTTGTGATGTATGAAGCAGAATTCATTTCCAGTCTCTTTGGCCAGAGCTAGCAAAGCCTTTTTATTTATCCTGAGCGCTTTTCTCCAAGCTGTGAAGGTAACATTTTCTTCGAATACAGCTACGTCATTTTCTGGATCTAAATGGATCAGTTTGCCCGCTAATTCCCCAAGATAACTTTAACAGTTATCCTGATTTCTTGCTTGACTTAACAGAAATTTTACTCGTCTTGTCCCATTTCCTGAACCTGACCTGGATGCTGTGCATTTTGCCTCTTCCTTGACACTATAAATATCCTGGGCTATCTTGGAACTTTCTTTAAAGACAATGACTGAAACTTGATAATTCTTGTCATTATATGCCCAGTAACAACATGTGAATCTCGATTTTGGGAAGTAGTAATCAAACTCTCATAATATTCCCAGCACAGCATTAACCTTTTCAAATGACCACATTGGCAACCTGCTGATTGCTACCAGTACCTTGAAGAGCTTCCCATTGACATTGGAGCAACTGTCATTGTATGCTCATCTTTGTCACTTTCCTCACTCTTATCTGTTATTTATATAAAGTCACACGTAACCAATATGAATGAATGAAGGGTTGAGATGGAGAAGTTCCAGGATGAGTCACAGCTGAGCCAGGGAGGAGTTCCAGGATGAGTCACAGCTGAGCCAGCCTTCTTGGGCACTCCTTTGTATGAAGGAACTACGTGCCTAATCACAAAGGAATGTCTTTGTTAGATCTAGCTTGCTTCTTTAGGTAAATCATAGGATTTAGCAACAAACAATGTTCAATTCAAACAATGTTTTGGGGTTGTCTCCAAAATTTTTACAAAGGAAATTGTGTGAATTCCATGTGCAGTCTGCCTGTATTTATGAATGCTATATATGACCTGTCTCTGAGTATGAATGTTTTCAGAGGAAAATTGTTTATGCATATATGGGGACCAGTGATACACTTCACGATATGGTTTATGATGCTTTGTGTGGGAGTCCATTTAGGGGTTTTCTAAACTTTTTTTTTCATCTTTTCATTTCAAAAGGTATAAGAAGCTTTGGCAAGACTTCTGTCCAGACAAAAATTTTAATACTTCATATCCTATAAATTACCTTAATTCTTATGAACATCTTGCAATGAGTCGCAACAAAGTTTGAAAAACAGGCATCT